>JAAGKR010001162.1:82500-117500 GCA_011419295.1 Clarias macrocephalus
AACCTAACTGATTGATTCATTCTCTTAATTTTAATTATTTTTCCTTGTATTACCTTGATTTTACTTTTCTTAATTGTAATTTATTCCACTTTTATTAACAGATTTATATTTAACTCAAATTTATTTAACTTTTCTCAACTGATTCATTCACTTTTCCTAAGTGAGTCATTTCACCTCGCCCAAACTCTGATTTCCTTTGCTTGAATTAACCTTGATTCATTCAACTTTTCTTATTTCTGAATTATTTAACATTTCTTAAAAGATACATTTACATTTTCTTTTTTATTTAACCAAACTGATTCATTTTCTTAATTCCAATTAATTTTTCTTGTATAAACTTTCATTTATTTTACTTTTCTTAATTCTGATTCATTCCACTTTTCACATAAAATTCGATTCATAAATTTTCTTTCTACCTCAGATAAATTATATTTATTGCATTTTCGTCGTGTCGTGTATTTGCATGCCGCACTTAAAATCATTCAAACAATATCTGATTACCTTCTGTTAGATCTGTCATCTTTCTTTAGAGTACAAAAGTGTTCCAAAACAATGAATTGTTGATTCAATTCCTGAACCAAGTCCTCTTATCAAAGTGACCCTTTAATTAATGTATCGTTAACCTCTCAATATATGATTAAATACTCACGTATAGAGCTCTTGCAGTCACATGCATCCGGCATTTTGGTGAAACCACCAAGCCAAATAATGATGAACCCGCGTGACAGATTTTATCGAACACCCAGATAAGCTTGTAGTGTGTGTGATGAGAAACTTAAAAATGTTATTGACAACACTTTTGAGAACAGTGCACTGCCAGATTTACAATATCGTGATATTTACACATCTGGTTAGAATTTACATTAATTGGTAAATGAAATCAATTTTTTTTTTTTTACATACATCATGTATATTGGATATTTATTGTGTTCAATTTAAAATTATGGTTACGCCATACAGCACCAGCACCAACAGCCAATCTTTGAGCAGGATCAGCCTCGTATCAAAGCACATATCGCTTGTCTTTTTTTTTTTTTGTCAGAGGAAAGCTGATAAAAATGTCTTTCAGGTTGTCTGTCGTCGCATCCCCAGGCACATCATGACACCGTGCCGCAAAAATCTCAGACAGATTGGCAGCCGGTTTGGTTCTACATCAGGTCCGATGTCACATGCAAGAGCTCTGTTTGGCGCTGCAACTACTGTATATCTCACCATATCAAAAAAAAATTGCTACACATTTGTTTTTCTCAGACACTACTAGCAATCACACTGTGGTCTGTGATAGGCAGAAAACTCATTAAATCCAGACGATGCTTGTTCAAAGACAAGCATGTCAGTGAATACTAATTATCTCACAATGTTAGATCTCCTCACAAGTGGAAGGTAAATAATTACAATATTAAGCTGTTCATTTTTTTCCTTTCGTGTGTAAGCTTGTGATGATGACATATCTAATAGCTGAAGGGTATGTAAAAGTGTGTTTGTGCGCTTTGTTTGGTTTGCTTGGATATACGGTAAGTGTGCATGTATGTGATTTAGTGGATGTGAATCTATGCCTCTGCCCGTGTTTCACAGCATTACCTATGTCCCGGCGGAGTATTTAGAGGAATATAAGGCTCTTAAGCAGGACAGGGATGACGACTTTCCCGTGGACGAATCAAGCACACCGAGGTTATCGCACGTTTTTATAAAAAGCACTGAGTTTTAAAAAATATATATTGCTTTAACAAAATGAGCACCAATTAACTGCTGGAATATGTTCAGGTCTGTACCAGAGCTTCCCGAGAGGGAGGACGGTGAAGGGGAGGAGAGTGAACTACAGACGGCGAACTTCAGCAACTGGAACCAACCAAGAAAGTGCGTATACGTATATATACACTCACAAAAACACACATGCACACATATGTCTTTGCCTCCAATTACTCACACATAGAAGAGCTATAAAGAAGACTCTGTGTGTGTGTGTGTGTGTAAAGAGTGGAGCTCTACAGGGAGGCAGGAAAATCGCTAGGTATCAGCATTGTCGGTGGCCGGGGCATGGGCAGTCGCCTGAGCAACGGCGAAGTGATGCGGGGCATCTTCATCAAGCACATCTTGGAAGACAGCCCCGCAGGACGCAATGGAACTCTGAAAACCGGAGACAGAATCGTCCAGGTAACACACACGATCACACAGACGCACACGGAATAAATCAGAAGATTTATTTAACAATACAAGCAATGTAAACGTGTTACAGGTAGTCCCCGGGGAGCATGGTCGTAAGTCAGATTTGTTCTTAAGTCCGACAAAGTCAGTCTTATACGCCTTTGACACCTTTGAATATACAATAGCTGCTTTCCATTCCGAAGTACACTTCACAGGGTGCTCCCTACTCCCTGCTCCGTTTGCAGGGAACGTTGGTGAAGGGAACTTCCCTCGACAAAACTCTACCATTCGGAACACCCTACGAAGTCACCTCGTGCGTTTCCATGGTAACATAAGCACCTCAGATACCTGTCGCTGCTGCTGTGGAAATTTCACACTATGAACATTAAATTTTTTATATATTTTTTAAATAAAAACTGATACCATTTATAAAACATCGAATTGAAACATGTAACTTGTAAATAAATTAATGATGATAATAATAAGTGGTTAAAGAAGTACAGAGATTATTTTTTACAGATTACTAGCCTATAAAATACTAAGGATTTTCAGATTAAATTAAAATGTAAATTTTTGTGTCCTTTTTATATGATGTCGTCCCTGTTAATAGTGATAATAAATATATAAATACTTTTTCGAGCATAATTTTTTCACGCTCCAGCGAGACGCAATGACTGATGGAACAGTTCTTCATTCGCATAATTGACTGACAGATTGACTGATTCATTGAAACCGGTGAGGTTGACTCATTTATCTCGCACCCCCCACACACACAAACATACAATATACTGACTTTAGACATTTTATACATTCACTTACACACCGAAAATATTGTATATAATTGTAAATATTGGTATCTGGTGCACTGCAGTGTCTATTGTTTGTACAATACACTTCCGTAATTCGTTCGCACCTACGAATGTTTATAGAACCATGGTTCGTTTGTATGTGCGGAAATTTGTAACTGGAATGTTCGTAAGTCTAGGACTATATGTTTTCAGATCAATATTTCGTGTGTGTGTTTCAGGTGGACGGTGTAGATCTGCGAGATGCCAGTCACGAGCAAGCAGTAGATGCCATTCGTAAAGCTGGCAATCCTGTCGTGTTCTTAGTGCAGAGCATTATCAACAGGCCCCGGGTCAGTGAATGCGACCACGCATCCACACTACACGCACACACACACACATACACACACATTAAATAATATACATATCTTTGAAGCTAAATATACAGTAACCTGTCCCATTTTATGAGGCTCGCTCACCATTTCAAACGCTCCTGTTATAAGAGGTACACAATTACATCTGTTATTCCTAATGAACTGACAGCTTAATGAGGATCCCAAGCTTTTTGTTAAAAGGCTATGCCACGACCCCTCTAATTCACTCATCAGACTAATGGAGGAAATTTGGGGGTCTTCCAGGTTTCGGAAGGCTCTAATGAACTGGAACGAACAGCACAGTTAAGAGATATCAGACAGGAAATGTCCAGCTCAGCCTTTCAGGAGAGCTCAAAGCACGCTTTGAACTCATAAACCCGATCTTAAAAGCGGATAATTCCTATCAGACACCTCATTCAGGTTGATGTGCAGCGTATACGCCCTCTCCCTCTCTCTCTCTCTCTCTCACTTCCCTCCTTAAATCGTTTAACTGAAATAGGTAGCATTGTTCTACACGTTTTATCTGTATTGAGATAAACATTCTGTCACTTTAACACTTCCCTCTGCTAGCAGGTAATTTCTGTTTAAGGGTTTTTTTTTTTTTTTTTTTTGACGGTGGCCAAGAAGTGCAGAACAAAATAACCAAACCAAAAACAATATAAAAAATCCGAAAACAAAATAACAAAACTGAAAAACAAACAAACAAAAAAAAAAAACGAAAACAAAATAACAACCAAAAAACAAAGTGAAAAAACAAAAAACTTATATATAATTGAATAAAAAAATAACAAAACCAAAAACAATATCTAAAATTCAGAAACAAAACAGTTTTGTTATTTTGTTTTTGTTATTTCGTTTTAACGAAACAATAAAACAAATAAAAAACAAAAACAAAATAACAAAAACAAAATAACAAATTGAAAAACAAAATAACAAAAACAAAATAAAACTGTTTTGTTTTTGAATTTTATATTTTGTTTTTGGGTTTTTTTTCAATTTGTTATTTTGTTTTTGTTATTTTGTTTTTGTTTTTTTATTTGTTTTTTAATTTGCTTTTCAATTTATTCTGTATTTGCTTTTGTTATTTTATTTTTGAATTTGTTATTATTTTGTTGTTGTTGTTTTGTTTTGCTTTGCACTTCACAGTAGTTTTTCCTTCGGGTATTGTTAGATATCCATCCGCATTTCTTCATGTTCATCTCCGTTAAAGGTGAACAAATTACCTTAGAGTGCTCCAACAAGAAGAAGAAATCAAACCAGGATTTAGGATCCTAATCCAACCTGTGCTTCATTCCCCCTCAAGGGGGCGCCAAAGATCACAGCAGTCCACAAGCTTTTTGTCTGCTTTGAGGTTACAAAGACCTGTTTTTTTTCCGACTTGAAAAAGCAATCTGGATGTTTTTCTACTCCTGTCTTGAGGAGCACTCACAGTGTAATTTGTTAGCCCTGCACTCTTGTAGCGTGGGTTGCAGAGGATTCAGTAGTGCCTTAACACCCTGTCTTGTGCTTATAGAAGCCACCTGCTCCCTTTCTGCAGCTAAACAGCAGCTCTAACGCACCCGGCCGCTTTCTAAACACTCCGCTGCAGGTTAGAGCAACACTGAGTGTGTGTCTGTGTGTATGTTTGTGTGTGTGAATATGTCTATCCCTGCTGTCCTAATGCATTGGTGAATAAAAAATGTCTTTCCTGATTTTTTTTTTCTATGCTGTAGGCATCCAACATATCCAATAATCTCCTTTGAACAGTTGACGAACAGCTTGAACAGATGTGTCTGCTCTGTAAAGCCTTCATAACGCTTCTAATCTGAGCTGCTGTTTGTTTATTGGTGATTTTTTCCGAGGTTGGTAACTCTAAATTAACTTTTTCTCTGCAGCAGAGGTAAGATTTGGTCTTGCTTTCCTGGCATGGTCTTCATGAGTGACAGTTCCAGAAAGGCAGACCTGTGTGTCTTAAAATGACAACTGACTGTTGTTGTATTTGTTGTTACATAATTACCTAATGTTGTAGAATGTAGTATACAATAATAAATCGCTAAACAAAAACAAAGAAATTGAAAAGAAGTGTAGTAGTAATGTAAGTATATATATATATTAAATTATAATCAGAAGTTTGGATACAAGTTTGGATTTATTTTCTACATTTTAGAAGTTTGGATTTTTTTTTTTTTCAAAATTCTGTGTTATGAATAACACATATTATATTATATCATTATTTAACAACAACAACTCCAACAACAACAATCAGTTGTTATTTTAAAACATGAAGTATTGTCAAGTGCATTTGCGAAACTCATCAAGCTCCATGATGAAACTGTGTCTCATGAAAACCATCCAGGGAAAGCTCGTGCCAATCTTACCTCTGGTGCAGAGATAAAAGTTCAGACTCATTATGAAGGATGTACAGATCATACAGTAAGTAGCAGATACATCTCAATATCAAATGTTTAAAAGGAGAATAGTGGATAATTTATACGCCTGAAGAATTGTTTTACAGTGTAGGAATAAATAAATAACCACCATGGAGTTAGAAAGTGTTCCCAAACTTTTGAACAGTAGTGTAGTAAACAATTCAGTAAGCCCTTGTGTCACGTGGATGTACTGTACAGTATATGCCCCCCTGGACATTCCATTCTATTCCATTCCATTCCATTCTATTTATGTTTATTTATTTATGTTTATGTTTATTTATGTTCATCTTCATTCCCCACACAAATTTCCATAATTCTATATTTTCTATATTGTAGAGCTAGGTTATTCTTATTTTTCTTAAATTTTTCTTATATTTTTCTTATATTGTATATGTTGTATTGTACAGATATTTTATTCTTTCTTAGATAAAAGTATCTATTTTGTTTTTCATTTCCTATTAATAGTCTTTATTTTAAGGTCACAGGCGGTCGTTTAAGCATTTCACTGCATATCGTGCTGTGTATGACTGTTTATGTGACAAACAGAATTTGAATTTGAATTTGAATTAACTGTATAATCAGTGTACCTGTTGAACGTTCTGATTAAATGTATGTCCACTAACACGGTGGATTTCCTTGCATGGCGCATTTAGGTTTTATTTAACACTAAGCGTTTTCATGTCTGTCTCATCGAGAGGAATAAAACGAGGCTGGTGAATTGCAACCATATACAGTACGAGGAACAAAACACTTTTTGATGTGATGTTATTGGAAAATAATCAACTTCTGGACCCTGTCATGCTTTGTTTCCTGTCATAAATTAATTTGATGGAGGCATTAAAACAATTTACGGAGCAGGAAATGAGCGATCATGAATTACAGCCACTAGGAAAGATCATTTCTCAACTTTTCCAAATAGCGCCTAATGTTTTTTTGGCGTGAGAGTGTATCTCAGATTTTTATTCACGCCGAAAATAAAAATCCCGTAACTCAGCGTAAGGCTCAGCGTAAGGCTTGTAAAGGCCAAGGCAGATGTGGAGTCAGCGAGTCTCTCTCTCTCTCTCTCTCTCTCTCTGCATAACGCCACTGCAGCTGTCTCCATGCAGATGGCCACTAAAACTCTTCATTATTTGAAAGTCTCTAAACAAGAAGGATAAACCACTGGAGCCACTCCTTGCCAGCAGTCTCCCATTAAAGAGTGCTTTAATTATGCTGGACGGCCTTGTTTTTCGAAGAGTCGCATCCTGCTAGAGAGTCGCATCAATGGTGTTATTGCAGCTGTTAGGAATGACGAATTTCTTTCTGCTTTAATCACTGTACTTGTATAACAGACATCGGCGGCAGACTCCGTCGAGGGCAGGACGGCGCGAGACTCAAACTCCAACAACAAGGTCGGTATTTTGAAGTGCAAAAAAGAAAATGGTTAAATCAGATTAGTGTCTGAACGGGGATGTGGTATTTATTTATTTTATTTTATTTTCCCCTAAGAAAAAAATTTCAACAGAATGAAATTCAAATGCATATTTCAGAATGTCCTCTATCTGTAGTCTTTGTGTCTCTTTCTGGCTTTCTCTCTCTCCCTCTGTCTCTCTCTGTCTATTCTGTGTCTTCTCTGTCTTCCTCACGTGTGCCGCTTGCTCTCTCTCTTTTTTCCGTAGGATGTTGAGAGTCACAGTAGGCTTTTCCTCCGTCTCTCCCCAACTAACCCTTTCACCCCTACTCCATTTAAGGTTTGTGCCTCAGCTTGTGTGTGTGTGCATGTGTGTACTCTTGTGTGTGCATTTTTGCTCCACGTATGGTGTGAGGAAATCTTTCACGTCGCCTTCCCGTTTTCTCGTGTACCAGTCTGATACTCACTGCAGGGTGATTTCATCTTCATGTCTAAGCTTCCAGATAACAAACCAATTTCCAGCTTCATGTACTGAAAAGTAAACAAGGTGTAATTTGGATAATTAAAGCCTTTTTAGACAGCTGGATGTTGAACGCATGGCTGATTCTCGAAAACGTACTGAAACGCAGTACAAAATACAAGAAACTTCGCGGATAAACATGCAAACTAAGTGCAAGGGTTGTTTTTTTATTTATTAATCTTTTTTTTTTTTTTAACATTGCAACGGTCAAACGCTGAGCTTAACCAGCAACGGTAAACATGAACAATCTAGTAATTCTATTAGCAAGTAGGGACAAATGCATTTATTTATCTACCCTAGATGTTTTAGAGATAAAGACAGAGAGGCCAGATTGTGGTGGTTCAGAGGAGAGAAATATATATATATATAAAATATGTATTGGTAGAAGGATGCTGAGGTTGGAACTGCCAGGCACTGGCGAAAGTGCTAACCTCCGCTAAGGCACTGTGCCTCCGACGTGCAGGCTAAATGTAACATGTAGTTGTTGGTACAGTATTTTAGGTGTCCTTGTATCTTTAGAAAGCCCCAGTCAGGACTCGTTACATTATTAAAAAGTTTCTGCTAATTAAACAGAGTGTGGTGTTCATGTTCAAGTTAATTGAGATCTTCACACCAAATTGATTAAAAATTAACTTTTTTTTTTTTTTTTTTTGCTCATTTGATCTCTCATCGTGTTGCTACGGCAGCTGAACCGGGAGCCAGGGAAAATCTCCCCAACAATGCCGTTCCTCTCAGTGCCGCGCATAGGCGAGACGGATACGGACACGGACGCCGACATCCTGACCGAGATCCCCGATCATCATCTTACTCTCACTCATGACACAGCGGAGGACGAGGAAGATGAGTTCGGCTACACCCGGAGTAAGTCATGTTTCAGTAAACTCTGCAATGGCGCACGTACTACCACCAGAGGGCAGTGTGGTCACACTAGAGTCACCCAAGAATCACATGTGGTATTAAATCTGCTCTGATTTACTGAAATAACCGGCCAAACAAACATTTTTAGAAGGCACAGTTTATAGAGCCCCGAGGTTATAACCTATAAAACCCACTTTTTAAAATAAATCAGTCAGTGTTTGATAGCGCAGCTCTGCAGCGAGATGTGATTTCACTTTGTGCGCAAGCAGAAAAGGTGTTCAATCGTTACGGGAGTCTGCCCGGTGAGCTGCATATGATCGAGCTGGAGAAGGGCCGGACCGGTCTAGGCCTGAGTCTGGCAGGGAACAGGGATCGCTCCAGAATGAGCGTCTTTGTAGTGGGCATCGATCCCAACGGAGCAGCCGGGAGAGACGGACGCATCATCATAGGAGATGAGCTGCTGGAGGTGAGGCCCGCTGATCACACACACACACACAGATGTTTGTCTCTTGTAAACTGTATACACCAGAGGACAGCTTATTGAATCCCTTATTTTCAGATCAACGGGCAGATTCTGTACGGACGCTCTCATCAGAATGCCTCGTCCATCATTAAGAGCGCTCCGTCCAAAGTGAAAATCATCTTTATTAGGTGAGTCAAAAAAAAAAAAAAAAAAATTTTTTATTTTTGTGTGCCACAAAAATGAGCCTACTCATGCACATGTTTAAAAGCTAATTCTCACTCCCCTGCTTGAACATACTGTATACAGACCTGTCCATCAGCTCAGGGTTTGGCCTCTTCTCTGTATAATTTGTTCATCACTCATTACTCAAGATCCTGCCACAGGTTCTCTTTCCGTCTGGTCCATAGAGCTTTTCGGTGTCGAGCTTGATTGGGAGCCTATTTGGAATAATATTTCTACTTCATCTAAAAGTCTGGCCCATCAGTTGATACACTTTAGGTTTATTCATAGCACCATGCAGAGCTTATTTGCTGAAACTTGTAAAAAAAATATATATATATTGAATGCAACACAAGCTGTATTGGGGAATGCTCATTCATCTTGAGTTGAGCTTTTGTTACTTTTGTTAGTAGATAATTCTACATTGCAACAAAAGAGAATGTTAATAGCAGATTAATATTAACTGCCAAAAAAAAATATAAAAAAAAAAACTGGTTTGAACCACATACCTATTTTCCATCTGTCTGGCATTCCTATTTTTTTTTATTTTTTAGAAATTTTAATCTTGGAAGTTGCAAAAACCTGATTTCATAAAGCTACACCTCGAACAATTAATGCTTGGACTGCTGCTATAGATTTTGTTAAAGAATGTGATTATCAATGAATTTATGTCAACACTGTGTATAATCCTTTTTTTTTATGTATTTATCATGTAATTTGCTCATCATATATTCCCCCCCTCCCCATCCACCAACTCCTGAAGCATTACATTTGTTTGTTTGACCGTATGATTGAATATTCAATAAAAAAATTTTGGGAAAAAAATGAAAAGCTAATTATCTCTCCATATACAGTACATAGACTTAAATGTTTCACTGTGTATGTGTGTTCCAGAAACACAGATTCAATCACTCAAATGGCTGTCATCCCAATGAAGGAATTCGGAGACATCCTGGACACGCAGCCAGAGGTACTGGGTACTCACAAGCATATCTATAAAATACATCCACAGTAGTCGCGGTTCAGAGTTCACGGCCTCAGTCGTATAATTTAGATTTAATAAACATAAAACATGGAATTTTGAGGAAACCTCAAATATCTAACGCAATTTTCGAATGGCTTTTTTCGTGACAATATAATATAGAATACTATAATAATAGTATATATATATATATAAATACAAATTTTGTAACATAAATAGTAACATACATTCAGCTGAATTTTCATATAAAAATAATACTGTATACATTTTATTATTTTATTTTTAAACAAAGCAACTGGCTTGTGATGGTGAATTATTACCGTATTTACCCTACAGTACTCATACTGTACCAAAGAAAACAGCAGCGCATACCAAAGGAAACACGATTGCATGAATTACAGTACATATAGACGGGTAACTACGGTATTTTACATTCTAGCACAGCAGTACAGTAGTGTAGAGTGTACGGGTTTACAGGACACTTTTAAATTTTTTTAAGGGTAATGTATTAAGCTGAGTCTGAACTGAAATTCAAATGTTTTGGGAGAATATTTAGGGTTTAAACTACAAAAATAGGCATTTACCGTACAGGCAATTTGATCTAAAATTTTATGCCGGTCGACTGTATCGCATATTTTGGACGAATTCAGCCTTGTTTTACAATATAGAAAAATCAAAATAATAATAATAAAAAAACATGGAATTAGTACGTGTGTCCAAAAATTTTTGACTGGTAATGTGTACTTGTGCTGTTATGGGAAAAATAATTAACAAAAAGTTTATCTTACAACTCCGAACATGATTATTATACTCTTATAACTACTATAAGATTATCACTGATTTATAATGTTTTTTTTCTGAGAATTTCCTCACAGTTTTTGCGACTCTTCAATCTTTCTTACAGCCCCAAATATGCTCCACCCTCATCTCCTCAGTGTCTGATACAGACGTGTCTAAATGTGTCCAGAGCATATTCTTACCACTGGTAAGTCTCTCTCTTACTCTCTCTCTCTTACTCTTTGTCATTTCTCTTCTCTGTCAGCACACAAGATGCTTTTTCATTGACGTGAACGTGTCATCTCCCCCTCTCATTCATTCCCCAGATACGCATACCACGCCCACACACTGCTTTTTTTTTTTTTTTTTTTTCAAACTGACCTCAAAAATCAATATAAACCATTCTTTTAGAGTTGTTTCCAAATAATGACAGCATACACACTACACACTAGCACGGATATCTGGTACAACAGATTCTCAGAATAATAAATTCATCTCGACTGTGTAGATGAATATACTGTATAATATAATCACATTAATCCTTTCTTTTTTTTAATGCAAAACAGGAAGATGATGGACTGGTGTTTAGTGACGAGGACAAGAACGGCATGATTATCCAGGATGTCAGAGAAGATGGAGCAGCCTTGACCGTACAGGCAAGTCTATTTAAATATATTTAATTTAATTACAGTAATGCGGTTTATTGTTAATTTATTAATGTGTGATTATGTTTAACATGTAAAGTATATATAGTACGATGCCACATGTTTTTTCTTGCAATTATTTTAAGCTTTAATACTCTCATTCATTACAATTATATCACAATAAGAGCAGTGTAAATAAAAAACTTAGTTGTTTATCTAATCCGCCCCACCTTAAGCAGATTTAATGCCCTGACTGACTCATATTCTACACCATGAGGTGGCACTTGTTTTTTTTTCAAGCTTAGATGTGTTACAGAATCAATTTATACACTATAAACATACTATATATTGTACCAGTACCACCTTTGTTACAATAAATAAGCATCATGTGTACATGAATATTCATGTGTGTGTATGTGTGTTCAGGAGGCGAGTACACAACCAGGAGACAGACTGACGGTAATAGATGATGAAATGCCACAGGGACTCTCTTTGGAGAAGGTAATATTAACACCACCTACAGTATACCATCAATACAAAGTGGATGTATTTCGTTAAATTCATTTTGTTTTCACTACAGTTCATGTCAGCACAGAGCAAAGCGAAGATCAGTCTTTGTACAGACAGCCACACCGCAATCTCAACGTCGTCCAATCAGACGCAGAGACCGTCAGACCCCCCAGCGTTCTCCAGCATGTGTCCCCAGTCCTTGACCCCGCCCGAAACGGAATCAATCAAGAGTAAAGACGTCGACTCGTCAAACATTCCATGATTACAGACGTCACATGTAATTTATTGGTATTGACGATGGTGTCGTGTTTCAGGTTCCAGCAGATCATCGACCCCTCCGACCTCGGCCGCCGACCCCGTGACCTGCCCTATAATCCCCGGCTGCGAGACCACCATCGACATCTCTAAAGGACGGACAGGACTCGGCCTCAGCATCGTAGGCGGCTGTGACACACTCTTGGTAAATATCAACACAATTTAGTTAAGTACAGTAAATAACTGAATACTCGCAATACAGAAAAACATCATCCAAGGTGTTAACGACAGAATGTTTCACAGGGCGCCATAATAATTCATGAGGTGTACGAGGAAGGCGCCGCTGCTAAAGACGGAAGGCTCTGGGCAGGAGATCAAATCCTAGAGGTAAAATATTTAACCATCAGCATTATATTAAGAGTTGTAATGTGTAATAGTGAAGTATCAGGACTAAGGTTGCACACATCAGAATCCCCAAAAAAATCATATAAAATTCATATAAAATCATCAAAGTTTCTATTATTTCTTACCTGGGAATTTCGCTTCGATATACGAGTGCTTTGAAGTATAAGAATGCTTCCGGAATTAATTATACTCGCATTCCAAGGTTTGATTGTACATCACAGGTTACCACAATCTGTTCTTGTTGATTTCAGTCCAAAGTATGCCAGCCCATAATATACTCATTTATACATAAATGCATACTATTCACCTTTATATGTATATGTAATATGGATTTAATATGTAAAAAGGACTATATTATGGGCTCACACATTTTTTAAAATTTTTATACAGCGAAGCATATCTATAGACCCTGCTATGCAATGATTAATGCCAGGTGCCATGATCTCATCTCTCGTATTCATTAGCCTTTAATTAAGCAATATTGCACAGTTTTCCGGGGATAAATCCCAAATAGAGTTAAATGGTACTCTGGTACGTTGGGGTATACAATCACTCGTTCAAAACGCCAAGCAGACTTGATCAGGGGTCACAGAGTGATTTGGGAGTCAGCCTAACTAGGTATAAATGAAACTATGTGGAGGCGATTCAAAATGACCTAAAAGCAATTATCAGGTGTTGTTTATGATGGCATAATATTATCAGATGCGTTTTCTTGCTGAAAGCGCTTCCATGACTGGTTTTAAATGTGAGTTTTAGCAGTACCCGACTTTCACCCATGCCTCAAACAACAGTTAGTGTAATTATGATTATTAGAACATCTACAATATGACGTAGAGTGATGTGTACATTTAAACATCCCAGTGTTGTTACCGTATATTATCAGCACTCTCTAGTCCAAACAGATTGCTCAATCAGAACTAACCTGTGTATAATTAGATTTATGTTAAGTTTTTGATCCTCTCTCTCTCTCTGTCTTTCTCTCTCTTCAGGTGAACGGTATTGACTTGCGCACAGCGTCCCACGACGACGCAATAAATGTGCTGAGGCAGACTCCACAGCGAGTACGCCTGACCGTGTTTCGCGACGAAACACAGTATAAGGAGGAGGATCTCTGGGACGTGATGTATGTGGAGCTGCAGAAAAAAACGGGCCAAGGACTCGGACTCAGCATAGTAGGAAGAAGGTACTGGAGTGAACTTTGAGTGAAGTCATTCCCTGTTTATTTATCTGATAATCAAAAAATTTGGTTTCATGTTTTTTTGTTTGTTTGTTTGTTTGTTTGATTGTTTTTTGTTTGTTTTTGTTGTTGTTGTTTTTTTGTTTGTTTTGTTTTCATGCCCCTGAAAAAGATTTATGACATGTTGTACTGTAGTGTTATTGCCAATACAGTCTCACAATATAAAAAAAAACCAACCAGCCCCTCTTCTCTTTATAAGCCAGTATTTATTTCAGTTGATCTCAAGTTGCTGTCTACTTCTGGTACAACATTTACACCCCTCTGTTTTTTTTTTCTTTCTTCCTACAGAAACGATACAGGTGTGTTCGTGTCCGACATTGTTAAAGGAGGCATCGTAGAGAGTGACGGCCGGCTCTTGCAGGGTGATCAGATTTTGTCTGTTAACGGCGAGGACGTCCGGACGGCAACACAGGAGTCGGTCGCCGCTCTGCTCAAAGTACACAAGCAAGCAACAAAAACCGCAACACTTTTCATTTACATTTACAAGTCCCATTTGACATGTATACAGAAAATCAGTATATATAGATACGGAGGTTATTGCACTGGACAGGGGACATGGTTTTGCATTCTCTCTCTATTTAGTGTTGCGTCGGTCCAATCCAGTTGGAGGTGGGTCGCTTCAAGGCAGGGCCGTTCCACTCGGAGAGACGTCTGTCTCAGGGCAGTCAGGTGGGTCGGCTTTCAAAAGTCCTTCACCTCTTTGAACCACCTTTTCAAAGACGCTTGTGAATTTATTTTTTTTTCTGTGTGTGTGTGTGTGTGTGTGTGTGTGTGTGTGTGTGTGTGTGTGTGTGCGCGTGCAAAGTTAAGTGAAGGTGAAAGCTGTAAAGCCAGCCAGCTGTCTTTCACTGGCTCTGCTAGATCACAAGAAGACTTTGAGAGCAGCCGCAGGAGTCAGGAATGTAAGGGGAAAAAAAACTGTCCTCGAATAAAAACCTGAACACAGGAACAGCAGACAGTTTTATTTACTCAGCACATGTTCTGTGTTCTTGTGTTCTCTCGCAGCACTGGACCAAGACGTCCGAACTGTGGAGCTCTGCAAGGTAAAAAAAAAAAAAAAAAAAGTTATCGAATGGCTGGATGGATTTAAGGTGAAGGAAAAGAAAATAAGGAAGATAGAGCGGGAATGGAAGGGTGGAACGGATTTGAAAGAAAAAGAAGTGCTATGAAGTGGCATAGAGGAAATGATATGGTAGGGAATATAAAAGGAAATAAAAATGAAAAATGTGAAGTAATTGGAAAGGAAGTGAACAAAAAAGAAAAAAAAAGGAAAGGTCAGAGGAAAGCAAAATGGAATGAAATGTATGGAAAGAAAGAACAAAGAAAGAATGGAATTGGAAGGAAGAGAAGAAAATATTAATGTAAATAAGAAACAAAAAAGGAGAAAAGGGAAAAAGACAGGAAATAAAAAGGAAGAAGGTGAAAGGAAGTAAAAATAAAAGGAAATAGAAGAAAGAAGGTGAAAGGCAACAGAAGGAGAGAGTATGGAAAGAAAAAAATGAGAATAAAGTTTAAAGGGAAAAAAGTATAAAGAACGGACGGGATGAAATGGAAAAGTAAGGAGTGCATGGATAGGAAACAAATGAGAAAAAAATCAGAATGAATGTTATAATAGTAATAAAATGGAAAGGAAGAAAGCTAATCAAGAGGAAAGAAGAAAGAATGGAAAGGAAGAAAATGAAGACAGGTGTGGGGGAAGAAAAAATAAGGATGAAATTTAATGAAGGGAAAAAAATGAAACAAGAAGTGGTTAAATAGAAAAAAAGGAAAGATGGGAAGGGAATAAAAATATTATTCCTGGAAAAGAAGAAAAAAGGGGAAATAAAAATGTAGGAATTAAATGGGACGGAAGAAAAGAAACAAAAGAAAGAAAGTGTGAAGGAAGAGCGAAAAAGAAATAGAAGGAAGGTGGAAAGGAGAAACGCAAGAAGGAGTTGGAGAGGAAGAAATGGGAATGAAGTTTAAGGAAAGAAACAAAGGAAAAAAGAAGTAAGGGAAAGGAAATGAAAATCGGGAAAGAGAGCAGAACATCATGGGACACTTTGTGTGTGTGTGTGTGTGTGTGTGTGTGTGTGTGTGTGTGTTTCAGGGTCCATCTGAGTCACTGGGGATAAGTATAGCAGGTGGAGTGGGCAGTCCTCTGGGCGATGTGCCCATCTTCATTGCCATGATGAACCCAGCTGGTTTGGCTGCACAGACACAGAAACTCAAAGTATGTGTGTGTTTGTGTTTTCTATCCTTGCTATTTTGACATTCAGTGTTATGACGTACATCAACACTGGTCCATGCTCTTCACCCATCAGTCCTTCTCTCTCTCTTTCTCGTTGCTTCTGAAACACAGGTTGGCGACAGGATCACATCCATCTGTGACACACCTACTGAAGGCATGGCCCACAGCCAAGCTGTATCCCTGCTGAAGAACACCACAGGAACCATAAGCCTGCAGGTAAACATGTCCACACACACAGACACACACACACACACACACACACACACACACACACACACACACACACACACACACACACACACAATCTACTGTACTGAGACACAGTACTTGCTTGACGGCTAATATTCGTTCACAGGTTATCGGAGGCGACAATACAGTAACCGGTCCTGCTCTGGATCAAACATCCGTCCTCAGCAGCAGCAGCAGCATCTTCCACGATGACCTCGGGTGTGTATGAATAATAATAATAATAATAATAATAATAAAAAAAAAACATGATTGATTGTTACCATAGAAACAAATTCTTTCCAGCCAGAAGGCTGGTATTCAACTCTCTCTTCTCCTCACACCAGCCACGGTTCTTTTTAAAAGCAGGGTAATTTGTTCCATTTTTACTTTATATTTTATATTAATTATTTGCATATGAATATTTCTGGGTTGTGGATCGAATCATCAGAGTTCCCATTATTTCTTCAAAGGAAATTCGCTTTGATATACACAAATGTTTTGATATACAAGCATGCTTCCGGAATGAATTATGCTCGCAATCCAAGGTTTAACTGTACTGATGTGATTATGCATGTCCGTGTCCCCTTAGTCCTCCTCAGTGTAAGACTATTAATCTGGAGAGAGGGCCGGACGGCTTGGGCTTCAGTATAGTGGGAGGATACGGGAGTCCCCACGGAGACCTTCCTATCTACGTAAAGACCGTGTTCGGGAAGGTACGAGAGAATATTATTAGAATTCATACATACAATATAATACTAAAACTATAATACTACAATATACTAATACAAATGTGTGTGTGTGTGTGTATGTAGGGTGCAGCTGCAGAGGACGGCCGTCTGAAGCGCGGGGATCAGATAGTCGCAGTCAACGGTCAGAGCTTAGAGGGAGTCACGCACGAGGAGGCTGTCGGTATTTTAAAAAAGACCAAAGGGACCATCACGCTCACAATACTCTCATAGAATACTGAGTTATACAAGAAAAAAAAAAAAAAAACACTGGCTTATCTTACACACTGTGACCTTTCAGAGCGAATCCTGTAAATATCCCGTACAGAAATGTATTTTTATTATTATCATTATTTATTCTTGCACTAATACATCAGATGCTGTTTCAAGTTCTTTACTTTCACACTGTTTTAGTCATAGGTACGTACGATACGAACAAACGAACGAACGCATAAATTACCCTCTAGGGTGAAATTAGGGTTAGCATTAAAAAAAAAACTAAAAAAAACTAGAGTTGACTAGTTGACTATTTTTATGGCAACATCTTCCTAAAAATGTAGTTAGATCTTTTAGCTACTTTTTAAAGCAGCTTTTATTATCGCCTAAGCTACACTACCGCTCAAAAGTTTGAGATCACTTTCTAACTCCATGGTTATTTTTACTTCTTTCTACATTATAAAAAAATGCTGAGGGCGTCCAAAATATACAATAATCTCCTCAGAACAGTTAATATTGAGATATGTCTGCTACTCATGATCTGTACTCCTTCATAATGACTCTGATCTGAGGTGCTGGTTGTTAACTGGTGATTTCTGAGGCTGGTGACTCTAAACGATCTTCTCCCCTGCAGCAGAGGTAACGTTTTGCTTTCCTGGGAAGGTCTTCATGAGAGACAGTTTCATCATGGTGCTTGGTTTTTGTAAATGTGCTTGACCAAACTGTTCCTGAACCATTCCAGAACAGCTAAATATAATGTGTTGTTGATGTTACATAATTACCATTTACAAATCCATATGTGTTATTTCATAGTTTTTGAAATCCTCAGTGTTGTTGTAGAATAAGCAAAAACAAAGAAATTTGCAAGTGATCCCAAACTTTTGAGCGGCAGTACACTTCATAGTTTTTATTAGGTTTTACACTTCAACTGTTTTAATTCTTCCAGACGGCAACAAAAAAATTTAATAAATATAAACACGCTGGTATTACTGATGATACAATTAATGTAAAGAGCTGATTAGATATATACACTGAGTGGTATTTGTAAAATTAGGACTGTGAGATGTAAGTGTTAATGGAAAAGTAACTAAACAGCAGTAAGAGTAGTAGCTGTGTCTTTATGTAGTGCTATTTGCAGGATTTTTTGAATTGGAAGGAAAACTTTTCATGTATTATTTTTAGGATGTTATGTATCCATGCGTAAGCATTATATACTGTACAAGCAATAAACTTAATGAACCAGTATTGATCTTTTTTTTTCTGGAAATAAATTTAAATTACCTCAACTAAGATTTCTTTATTCTGTTATGTCCTACATCAGCCATTACGAAACTCAAGAAGGAAAAAAAATCAAGCTTCGTTAAATCTGATCAACATACATTACGAGACAAATGTGAAATATATATAACCACTATATATTTTAAACTGTAACATAATTTAAATCCCATTGCTGCTTTATTAATTTTGATTCCTTAAAAAACTTTTCAATTCATGGTAATGGTCAAACATAATTACAAAATATAAAATAAATATTTTATTTATTGTAAATAAATTACATTTAAAGCCCACCTGCAGTGCCATCAGCCCACTAAAACACTTCCGCATCATAAGAAAAGGGCAAGACTTTGTTTACCAAAAATGCTTTTTATTGCAGCAAAACAACAACAACAACAAAAAAATGCTTTACATTTTAAAAGGAAAGTCAAATGCATTTCATATAAGCCTTTGCATATATAACATTTCTGGTTCAAGATTTTAGCTGAATGCTTTCATTAACAGTCCACTAGGGGGCAGAACAGAATTGTCAGGTCATAAATGAAGTACTGGCTCTGCATAAAGGTACTGTAGGTGTGGCTATATGGCTTAAAGGGGACATCTGTCTTCAAAAACAAAGTTCTTCTCTGCAAAATACAGTTCACCAAACATGTCTCATTTTCATTTTCACCTCGTTTCAAGTTTCAAGCAAACCTGTTTCATGTCAGTCCAGTTAAAATAATAATAATAAAAAAGCACACACACACACACAATAATAATAAAACAAAGTTTAAATACAGAAGCACGCACACACACACACACACACACACACACACACACACACAAAAAAAACAACAACACAGTAACAAGTGAAAGTGTGCAAGGATTAGAGCAGTTACGCAACATCTAGCTTTCAAAGGATACGAGGTTAGGAAGTAGAAATAATTCAAAATTATTCAAAACAGAAAAATTAAATTACAGGTGCAAGTTTGTAGTGTTTATGAAATGTGTCAGAACTTGGAGACCATAGAAATACTGATTTCACAAACTGGTCCTGGAGACCTGAAATTAACTCCATCAACATTAACTATTTGTTATTTATTTATTTAAAGGGGAAGAGGAGAGGTTTTGTTAATGTGTTTAACTGCAGTCAATAACAGTTCAATTCCCAAACAGGAAATGACTAGGAAGAAGACAATCTGCTTCTTTAATAATGCAAGACTGAAAAAAACAAACAAAGCAAACCATCACACATGCATCACAAAAACATATGAATCAGAGGTACAGATACAGAATCTGCATTCGGGAAGCTCTCTGCACTTCTCCGTGCTGCCATGGCAACGTGTGAGAAGTGAGAAGATTCCTCCTTCGCTCTCGCGCTCCATTTCAAACGAGTCCAAGCGAACGAGGACCGAAGCATGTGTGTATGTGTATGTAATAAAACCACTGTAAAAATAAATAAATAAATGTGTGTAATTCTGAGTTTTGTCCGAGGTGGATTCCAAAATGCCACGACAGTTTACCAATACGAGATTTTGTGTGTTACTGTGTTATAGTACAACTCTGAAAAATACGACTCTGACCGTTTACAGACAACTCGTGTTAAACGGGACGAGTAACTGTCAAAAATACGTCATCAAAGCCACATGCACAGGCAAGAGGAATAGATTCGGCCCGCCACCGTTTTAAAACTCATAAAAGCTTACATACTATAGTTTTAAAAAATCTCTGTAATTTGATTTCTCTTAAACGAGAGAGCGCTTGTCTGCTAAACTGCCATTTTTGCGCAGATGGTTTAAAGCGGTTGGCGGGGCGCGTGCGCCGAATAGATTTCTCTTCCCTCGGATAGTAATGCCTGTGTATGTGGCATTGATGACGTATTTCTGACAGCGTTGTAACACACTATATTTGTGGGCATGATTTCGCAATTCGTCCGTTAACAGAGGAGTTATAAAAACGGGTGTTGTGCCTGTAAACGGTTCGGAATGCTCGTGCGTGTCCTCCCTTTATTCTAACAACACAGTATTAAATCCTAAACATCATCTAAACACGCTCTATACACATCCATAAATATCTAGCGTGAGGTTTAAAAAAGTTGTGTGCGTGCGTGTGTGAGTCGGGGTTAAAACACAAGTTAAAGTTTCGTTCTTCAGATCTAACAAATGCATCGTTTCCCTTTCTCGCTTCCTTTTCTCCCATATATACAGCATGATCACTTTTCCCTTTTTTAAAACAGAAATGAAATGTGGTATGAAATGTGTGAATGCTCCTGAGATTACAGTTACTCATTAGCTATTAGCTAACTTGGGTATGAGTTAACATACAGTAATCAGCGTGATTCTTTCTTTCTTTTCTCTTTTTTTTTTTTTTTTTACATCGCTGGTAAAGGAACCACTGCTGGTCTCCTGACAACATTCAAACAATGGGAATGGGTTGTCATGGTGATGAGGCTTCATGCTTGTGAATCAGTTCTTCATAGAATGTTTCATAGAAGACTGAAAAACATACTGCAGTCAAAATGTAACGGAAAAAAAAAATGTAAAAATCAGAAAATGATTAAATCGTCATCCATGCTGATTGCTATTTTTCTCGTATCCATCTTCATCTTGTGTTCCATTATATCATCCATATGATTCCCATTTATTTTTCCATCGATCCATCCATTCATCCATACCAATGTTCTCATTCTTCATTACTTTCCTTTCATCCTTGGCGATTCCCATTCTTTCTCCCATCCATCCATTTATTTCATCTTTTTTTGCTTGGATTTTATTCCCCAAATAAATTTTCTCCCTAATTTATTCGTATCTAATTCCTCCTCGTCACTAGGGGGCCCCACATTAATTCTACTACTTCCGGTCAGTCAGGGAGAGACGAAGTCTATCACGCTCCTTCCACTTGCGTGAGCTCACACACGCCATAGATCCGTGATTGATGTGAGAGCGCTAAGCAACCTCCAATCCCACCACCCCTCTGAGAGAGCTCGGCCAATCAGCTCTCTCTCTCTCTCTCTCAGGGCTCCATTCATGATGATCTCCATTCTTTCTCTTATTCATGCCTCCCAATTTCCATTCTTTCGTTTTCCATCATTTTTTCTCCAATATAATCTGTGGGAATTGCTGCATAGGCTTATTGTTTTTCCGGAAAAGTCGATTGTCCATTTCCACTGTTCTTCTCATTCAATGCCGATTTAAATTCTTTAACCTTGTCAATCCAAGCATTTATCCATATTTCCATCTATCTATCTATCTATCTATCTATGAATGGTGATTCCTATTACTATTCTTTCTTTCTAACCATCTATTCCGCTATTAATTCCCATTTTCTCTTCCATCCATTTATCACCCATTGTTGCTTCAGTTAAAACATAAAAAAAAAATTAAAAAAAATAACTAGGTCTATTCCCTTTTGTTCTATCATTGTCCAGACGTCCCTTTTGTCAAATATACTTTCACATTAAAAAAGAATAATCGACATAAACATTCAGTTTTCCTCCAGCCCATCTGCTAAAACATTTTACGGCATAAATTGACCCGCCAGTTTTTTTTATACTCCCCCCCTCCCTGAGGGCTCTCTGGAAATAGATGGAAAGATGCGGATTTTTAGGGCCTGGGTCACCTCGCTTGTTGCTGATTGATTTGATTAGCTTATCTTATATTAGATTAGATGATTATCCGCAGCAAGAAAGACAGAGAAGCTCCCAGAGAAAGCCCCAGCGCCAGGAAGAATGTCATGAGCGCTCCTGCTGTCTCTCCGTCTTGGGGAGCCACCAATCTGGGCGAGAGAGCGAGAGAGAGAGAGAGAGAGAGAGAGAGAGAGACAGGGTTGTCGTATATCAATTTATATACAGTATATATAAATTCATATAACAACCAAGCGCGGATCGTTTAAAGTGGAAGTATTGACGTACTGTGGTGCGTAAGACATAGACAGACAGACGCAATAACCGCTGGACAGGGAGAAGAGGATCATAATGCCGACGAACACCGCGTCGTGGGAAAAAAGCACAGGCAGGACGTGGCGTTCCTGAACGTTGCAGAACATCAGCAGAGGAATGAAGATGACACGGGACACCACTAGCACTGGAAACAACCGGCTCTCTTTAGTGGGCTGAGAATCAGACGGGCAGAGAGAGAGAGAGAGAAAGAGAGAATCTGTAAATCATGAAGAAATGAAAGTAAAAAAAAAATGAAAAAACACTTTCACATACCCACTGCACAAAAGACGTGACGGTTCTCCCAGTCCAGTCCATCAGGTTAAAAAGCAGGAAACAGCACACGGGGATAAAATAAGATTCTGAGCAAAAGGGTGAAAAGATTATATTTATTTATTTTATTTATTTATTTTTTTTTACTGAAGACTGATATGGATGTTTGTGCACATACCCCACTTTCCTGGGAAGATAGTTTTCACGTCCACCGTGACAGCAGGGAAGACCGAGAGTGTGACCGTGAACACGAATGTCACGCAGAACGCCATGACCCAAATCTAAACAGAAAAAGATCACAGACAGATTTTAGAAGAGAATAATTTATCTTTGTACGGGAAAAAAAAAGCGGCATGTCATCACTCAATGCACCTTTTTTAACACTTCCAGCACTGAGCTCTTTGCTTGCTTGTCATGCACGACGTCAAGGGCAACGAACGCTTGCTTGGCACCCTCAGCCTCTAGACTGCTGGGAGTTCCATTGGGCACCGAATCAGTGGCCTGACTGTTCAGGTCCCCATTCTCCTGTACGCCTTCTGTAAGGAAAAGAGAAAGAAAAGGACAGATAAATTAGATAAAGACAGAGGCTTTAATGTTTCATCATTAAAAGAAGACTTGAGTCAGTTTGACTTTGCGTTTCTTGTTGAAAGAAAAACAAGCTGGATGCCAATGCAGGACTGGGTAAATAAACTTTTGGAGAACATTACAATTTGTGCAAAGTAGAAAAATGAGGAAACGATGTTTGGACCCAAACACAGGTCCTATGAAGACCTGGTTAAGGTCATGATTTTTTGCAATAAAAACTGTTATGCATGACACAACAGTTTTAATTAAGTTAACATTTATAATTGAAAGTATTACGGCATTTATCGGACTCTAATATGGACGCGTCTTGAGACGTCTTCGCTTACGCCATCTGGGTTCAAACACGTTATATATTTGTGCGAATGCTCATTCATGGGATTTTGACCTGGAGGAGGATGGTTAGTCGGTCCAAAAGCAGTTTGTCGGTCCAGAAGAAAGACAGAAAGATGGAAAGACAGGTGCCTCACTTGCTAGGATTTCTGCTAGCAAGTTGCGCAAATCCCGATCTGTCCGTTCTCATTCAAGACTCATTCATATATATACACACAATACTTTTTCACACCACAATATATGTGTTTGTATGCATGGAATTTAGTTACATACTCGTATATAAGCACGTTTAAAAAATCTGTTGAATTTTGAGATGAACTATTATTAGCTATTAGCATATCTTCTCGTCGCATGGGCCGACTGCGGTGAAACAAAGCATACAGCAGTATATGTTACCTCAATTTACCTCAGACCTGACCTGAAAAACATCAGAGTTGTGCATTTAAATCTGAACGGGATCATCTGAACTCAAACGGAAATTTACAGTTTACAAAATGTTTTTATCTTGTATTTCTCCTCACAACACTGTTGCTAAGGCATGATAATCTGTGCTATGTGACATGACTGCATTTCAGATAAGAACCGAATGAAAAGTCAACAGTACGAAAATAAACTAGGGTGTTATGGTGTTATGACTCAGCGCTTTTTCATAGATGGTACATAATTAGCCTTTAGGCTGTGAGGGTCATTTTTTTTAGCTTAACTGAAGGTCAAAATGGTTCGTCCGACACCGAGCAACCCTCACAGATAGAGAGAGATGTAAATGTTCTTCAGTGTTGGAAATGAACTGATTTTTGATGGATGACAGATAAAAGTAATTTTACGCGGCTTTTGAGTATGAGTGTAAATGTGATTGTACCTTTAGGAAGGAGCTCCCTAGAAGCGTGAGCCTCGTAGCTTTGGCCTTTATTCTTCTTGAGGTAAAATCTGGCAAACTCCTGTAAGGACATGTGTGGAGGAGCAAACAAGGTGGTTTACTCAGACTTTTAGTATTAGTTATATACTGAATAAGAACTGTGTTCACTGTGAACACACCCACACACACAATATTCAGTGTTGGAATATTATTAAAGGTCACATATTTTATTGTTTCTTTACCAAAGTTAACGCAGGTTTTAAAGCTCTGCCAGTGTGTGTGTGCTAAAGCTCCAGCTGAAATACCCTTCAGATAATGCGTTTTCACATCTCAAACTCCGAATGCCGAAGCAGGGCAGAGCTGAGTAACGAGCCAGGGGAGGGGCTTTTCTTATATGAGGTCACATTGGGGCGAATCTAAAGACCCATCTGAATGTCTAAACATGATTTTACAGTGAACTGTGCCTAATAGGTCACCTTTAAAGAACATCGATTTCTCCACGTTCATCTTTGTTTTCTCTTTTATTCCAGTTATTTAATAATTCATGTTTTATTCCAAACATACAATAGAATTCATCATTAAAGTTACAAAAATGTTTCTGTATGTCGTCAATTATAGTTCTTCTATAACGAATAGGATTTACTGTAGTAGTCCAATACACTGATTAATACAAAATGAAAGACAAACCCATGTACCAGTTTGGGCAGCAGCAAGTAGCTGATCAGCGTGACCAGCGTCCCTACGCATGGAGTGATGAAATACCCAAGAGCCGCAGTCTCTTCATTTGTCTCACCTGTCATGAGAAAACATCGATCCATAGAGAAAACTTACTCAAGCAGTGCGATTCTTGATAAGTCTTATTTTTAATATGATGCACAGGTATTCCTATGCACAGGTGCGTCAGTATACACAGCGCGACTCACTTGCGATGGCGAACAGCATGGCGAGAGCGGCGAACGTCCCGGCCAGTCCTTGTCCGCTCATGAAGACCGAGCTGTATTTCTGAGGCAGCATGCCTACTAAACCGAACAGGCTGCCCTGCAGCACGGCGCCGAACGCTACACACACACACGGATTCAACAAATTAATACGTATGTATTCAAACCGACCGTCTTTCTAAATGCTAAAAAATATAATCAAAGCTCCTCACAATTTATGAACCAGATGGTCGCCATGGTGACGGAAAAGAAGGTGTCCTGCTTCATCGGAACCTTCACCAGGATGGTGGTGAGGATGAAGAGGATGAGGATGAAGACCAGGCTTCCTGCGATCCGCACCTTCTCTGAGATCCTGATGGAAACACCTGATTTGATTTACTAATTCTGTTTAGTTTTTTTTTTACCACAAAGCTGACTGTTTGAGCATCTCACCTTGGGTAGAGGATGGAGTTGAGCAGGGTGAAGAGCAGCAGGGGCAACTGGGACAACAAAGTCATCCAGTTGTTGAAATAGTACTCCTTCGTGGCTGTCAGTGTGCCGTTGCTCCATTCCGACGTGTTCAGTCTGTTGTTGAAGTACTATTGAACACACACAGACATTTTACTTTATTTATTTTTCTTCTTAACATTTATTAGCAGAACTGTCACAGTAAGAACTCTTATCGCGCCACTGCAGATGGAAAATGCTCTGACATGTAAAAAAGCAAAAGGTTTTTCTGAAAGAAAAAAAAAATGCTTAAAAAAAACGCGTGAGCTCCCGGTGACCAAAGAAACGTTTAAAGCGCTCAGACTCTTCCAGATAAGCTTCGGATCAATTAAAATGTTACAAGCGACGCTAGTTATTTTTTTATATACTCCTTATCAGGAAAGCTTTTGGACAACACGGACATTACGGATAAGCAAGGTGGTGAACCAGTCGCAAAAACAAAGCTGTGATTCTCTGTTGCCGGAACACAGCATTCTTTAGTGCAAAACCGTTGGTGTGGTGTTGAGGTGTTTATACACTAAATTATATTTATATAGAGAGCGTTACCATGGAGGCAGTCATGAAAAAATTCCATGGCAGCAGTGTTCCCAGTCCAAGGATAAAGAAAATGATTCCTACTGAAAGCCAACTGTGTGAAGACGGAGAGAAATGAAACAGGGTTATTAGCGAATGACATCATAGTGTTAGGTGTCAAATCCAACAGTGAATCGTACTCACCGGTCGATCGGTACGTCATCTTTAGTCCTCATTGTTACTCGGTCACGTGATAGGAGCTGGCGGCAGAAAAAAAGAACTAGTGTAAATGTGTGATTTGGCAGGAAATGTCAGTCAATGTGGTTATGAAATCTGGCTGTTCTCATCGTGTAATCAGGGACACACTAGGACTTGAAAGTAATCCTTTGATTCTTATTGTACCTACGATAAAATAAAATAAAAATCAACAGACTTTCTAATGCATTACCATTTATATAAGAACAACTTACACAGACAAAATCATGGTTTATGTTATAGATTGGGTTTTTTTAAGGCCCAAGCACTATGACATCAGCCCATTTACGTCATAGTGTGTGAAGGATCCTCAT
Organism: Clarias macrocephalus; assembly: GCA_011419295.1. Lineage (NCBI taxonomy): Eukaryota > Metazoa > Chordata > Actinopteri > Siluriformes > Clariidae > Clarias > Clarias macrocephalus. The sequence continues at coordinate 109,610 of JAAGKR010001162.1, forward strand.
GTTCTTCTAAGGATTTTTTTCCAGCATCCGGGAGCTTTTGGGGGCCTTGACATGCTCAAAAATTCATGAAAATCAACATACAGGTTGGAATCTGTTACCATTCGGATGCCTGAGCGGTTGTCTCACACGAGATTTTGTTGCATGGCTCATACACACTTACACGTATACATGCAAATCCAGGTACTCATTTAGATCTTATGGAGCTGAATAACTTTCGCTATACATGTCATGGGCTCAACTCAACAGGACGTCAGTTATTTTGGGTCGTTTGCAAAACACACCCAATGGATTTTGATATACTCCTTCTAGAGTATTTTTATGATCGGCACCAAACAGGGCTTCTGAGATCACAAGACATTGAGAATGAAAAATTGCGAAGGGATTTTTGATATCTCAAGCTGGTCAGCCGTGACGATGCCTTAAACCTGTGCCAAAAAGTGGTTAATCGTTTTTTTTCTTTGTCACATTATATTGAGTGAAATTATATTGAGAGACATCCCACTCAGTGACATCACAGTGTGATGCTTTTTTCAAACATCCATAGCTTTTTGCAGGTTTTAACATAAAATACCTCCTATTCTACAATTATGTCATATTGGTATTGGTATGTACCACTTTAAATGTGTGGTGCACCTGGGAAGCGATGACGTAAGGTGTTTGGCCCCGCTCATCCTTGCTTGCAACTACAGTATATATTTTTATTTGTAATGGTTGAGTTTTTCTGAGCTTGTGGAAGAAGTCTCAGTTTCAGTGTTTTTTTAACAGGAGATAAAGGTGTAGCTATGGGTGTAATGATTGACAGAGTGCTTAGGAACAATTTCCCGAGCATGGAACGACTATGTTCTTATAAATGCATAAAAATAAATCGGACATTGCAAGTGTTCTCAGAAACTGTCCCAAGGCACTAAGTTTTGCGACAAACTGGATTGTTTTTGTCTCACCAACTTGCACATAAGGAACATATAAAAACATATTTTTATGTTAAATATATAATTTTATATGATAAAAGGAGCTTGTTATGTGAATGGATGACAAGTTTTATATGTTTAACAAAAAATATGTTATTCTTTAATCAATAAATTAGTAGACAGTGAGGTGATTCAAGATTGATACATTCGACCCACTATGTACGCTTTGCATGAGTTAACATGTTAATTACAAGAGGGCAAGTCAAATGTTAAAGATTCCCAGAAACACAAAGCAGAGCTCTGGGGCAACAAAGTCAAAAGCTTTTTTCCCTCCACAGGAGCATATTATCTGCTTCGGTTCGCCCAGGTTAAAGGCTAAAGACTGTTTAGATTATGTTTTAAACCATCAGCAAAAATGCCTCAAGGAACTGCAGATAAAATTCCTTTAAAGATCCCACGTTAGTATTTCTTGACCGAGTTCAAACATGTCTCTGACCTCCCCCAAGGAATGTATGTGATAATACCTCGTGCCTCAAGCTCCCTTTATTTCACTCTTGAACCAAATGCACAGTTTCAGTGTCTATGTAAATAAGCTGCTGCTGTGCAACGTTCCCTGAGAACAGCAGCACTGAGCTGAGAGGCTCTTTCTATATGAGGAAATCTAATCTGGGAGATTGGAAGGCTGTGTTAAAAGTCTTTAAGAGGCCTCCGAGTGGCGCAGTGGTGAAGTGCTCGCCCTATCATCCGGAGATTGTTAGTTCGATCCCCGAATGATGCTGTAACCTCTCGCAGCCGGAGGTCTAGAGACAGCTGATTGGCCGAGCTCTCTCAGAGGGGAGGGATGGGAGGTACTTAGTGCTCCCACATTAATCACGGCTCTACACGGCGTCCGTGAGCTCACGAAAGCGGAAAAAGCGGATAGCGTTGTCCTCCGAATGTGTTACGCCGACCCCAGCGGTTCATGAGCGAGTGGTTCGAAAAGATGCGGTCGGTTGGCGTCACGTGGTTCGGAGGAAACACGTGATATATTCCAACTCTCTTTATTGTTTTGAAAATTATCAACAGACATACAGCATAGATCCAACAAAAGGCATATTCAAATATAAAAACATGTATGAACAAAGGTGCAACTGTATGTCATCCCAGATCCCACAGTCCCGCCACCCCCCACCCATCCCATCACAGGCCATTCCCCTTAGTAGTGCAACATCAAAATGTACTCATCCAGTGAGCACTAAGCATATACACCTATATACATATACACACGTACATACAGTACACATATATACATATACATACACAGGGGATGCAGAATGAAGTGGATGAGATAAATGATAAATAGTAAGTGAGGTATGTAAACACATACATACATACACGCACACACATACATGCACACACGTCGGAGGAAACACGTGATAGTCTTCACCCTCCCAGTTGAGTGGTAGTAGTTGCCTTAATGTGGGAGCCCCCTAGTGATGGGGAGGAATTGGACACAACTAAATTAGGGAGAAAATCGAAGAAAATCCCCCCCCCCCAAAAAAAAGTCTTTAAAAGGGCATTGGTGGCTCAGTGGTAGGTGTTTCGCCTGCCATGCGAAAGGCCAGGGTTCAATTCCCAGCCAATGCCCAAACCCCAGCCCAGGTAAAATGGGAGGGTTGCTTTAGGAAGGTCATCCGCCATAAAACCTGTGCCAGGTGTCCGCTGGTGTGACCCCATTGCCAGGAGCAGCCGAAAGACCAACAACAACAACAGTTGTTTGAATGCAAATTTTAATCACCAGTGATGCTGTAGCCTCCTGCAGCCAGGGGCCTGGAGAGAGCTGATTGGCCGAGCTCTATCAGAGGGGAGAAAAGGGAGCACTCTCACATCAACTGCTGCTCTATAGCAATTATGGGTGTCTGTGAGCTCACGCAAGCGAAAGGAGCGGATATCCGTGCTATCCTCCATGTGTTAATGTGGAAGTACCCTAATGACTGGTAGGAATTGGGTACGATTAAATTAGGAAGAAAAAAAAGTGTTTAGAATAGGGAAACATGGATCAGGGAATGAAGTATTTAATGTTTTTTAAAAAGTAAGGCTGGACTGGAACATTGACTTTAAAAGGCCAGGTAGACGAGGGACTGTGAGATCTACTGGTAACGCAACTTATTGGACTTCTACAGCCGTTAAACAACAAGGAAGAAGAAAGCTTCTAGCTAATTAGCTTGTGTATTTTTGTTTGTGGATCACCAGAATATCTAAAGTAATCTCTAAAAAGTGATCTGTTTTGCTATGATTAAGAACCAAAATGGCAAGAACTTTCTCAAAAGAGCCAAGTAGAACTTTCACCAGTTCCTGTCTTTAATGTTCAAAAATAATAAATGACTCTAATTACACTGTAGCTTTTTTTTTTCACACGTAGCTCATCTTACAGCAGGTTCACATCAGTGTGATTATTTGCTATTAAAGAGAATAAACCGTGAAAAAATATGGCTCAGACACTGCTACCAAGCACATTCTGTTTCATTTTTCTATTTTCCTTAAGTCACATTAATTAAATAGCAGTTTGGGGAGAATTTATTCAAAAGGCACTTATTTTAGATAAACTGAAGTTAAAGAAGGTTACCTGCGATTAAGCAATCTGGATAATATGAAATGAATCAGAATTACCTTAACCCCCATGTATAAAGAGCCTGTACCGTGAACGCCTTAAGACATAGCAGAACTAAGGACAACAAATAGTACAAAACACAAAACCCATTCAGACTCAGTGGCGGCTGGTGCAAAAAAATTTGGGGGGGGAGGGGGGGTTTGGCGCAAACAAAATAAAAATTAAACTTAATACTCGCCTGTAAATAGGTATTTATCATACCTATTTTATCAGGTGATTATGCGGTGATCATTACTACTAGCATAAAATAAAGTCCTGACTCACATCGCATCCAGTCAGCAGCTCCGCTTGCCATAAGAAGTGCTGGAAAAGACTCGTTGAGAATGGTCCAATCGTATGAGCCCAAATATTTAAAAACAATATGATTCGCTAAGAACAAAAGTGAGGGCCTCCGAGTGGCGCAGTGGTAAAGTGCTCGCCCTATCATCCAGAGATCGCTAGTTCGATTACCGGGTGATGCTGTAACCTCTCACTGGAGAGAGCTGATTGGCCGAGCTCTCTCAGAGGGGAGGGATGAGAGGTACTTAGTGGTCCCACATTAATCAAGGCTCTACAGCCAATCAGGGGCGTCTGTGAGCTCACGCAAGCGGAAGGAGCGGATAGCGCTGTCCTCCGAGTGTGTTACTCCGCCCCCGATGGTGCGTGTGCGAGCAGTTCGAAAAGAGGCGGTCGGCTGGCGTCACGTGGTTCGGAGGAAACACGTGATAGCCTTCGGCCCTCCCGGCTGAGTGGTAGTAGTAGCCTTAATGTGGGAGCCCCCTAGTGACAGGGAGGAATTGGGTATGACTAAATTAGGGAGAAAACCGGGGAAAAATCAAAAAAAAAAAAAAAAAAGAACAAAAGTGGGAGGGTTGAGGGCACGAAGGATGATTTAAAAAGATCCAAACAGAGCTCAGCCTCAGGTCACATGCTTTTCAAAGATTTACGTGCCTACATACAGTAGACACTCTTTATTGCAAATAAATTATATTAAGAAATACAGTGGAATATTGTGACTAAATGACTTTATTTAATTATTAAAATTAGTAATTGTTATGTTAAATAATTACATGTTAAAGTAGCATTCTTCTTTGCCTAACTTTAAGGGGGCGGCGCCCCTGCGCCTCGTATTGACCGGCCGCCACTGAAAAAAAAAGTAAACACTAGCAGTATGAAAGTTTAAGAAATTACAAGCAGTTGAAGGAATTTACTGCACTATATTAACCAATAAGACTTTATTTCCTTGCCCTTTACAAGCCAGCTATTTCATAACGTTAACTCGAGGAAGCAGACATTTGAGCCAAGAAAATTTAATTATGTAAAGACTACTTGAGGAACATAATTCATAAATAAGGGGCGACCTCTGGTTCTGAAAAATAACTCCAACAAGGAAGTACCAAAACTTGATGCAGTTCCTCAACCCACTAGGATCCAAAAAGTGGGTTGATGCCCATAGACCCCTGCCTTAAAATGCCCAACTTTAGTCTGGTACAAAAAACTGTTTTGGTCTCCATTGCTTGATTTCCCATTTGTGACAATTTCTTTGCAGGGGCACGGCTGATCTGAGTTGCATTGCAGGTGTCAAACCGCTAGAATTGAGCTCCTGCCAAGATAGAAACCACCAGAACTTCCCAAGTTGAGCTTCCAAACCGCTCTTCAGAAAACCTACGGGTGACGTCATGGAGGGTTTGTTCAGTTCTTTTTTAATACCGTTTGTGTTCCTAAGCATTATCAGGATACATTTTTTTGTGGTTTGTTAGCTCAGGAAATTGTTAATTATTGAAAGTATCTGCCCTGCCTGAAGGTCACTTCATGTGTACATTCCAAGTACACCGGTGACTATTAGAACATGTGCAAGATGAACTATTAGTTTACATTTGGGCTGAGGTTTTACGTTTAACAGAAATATTTCCAAGTAGAACCCAATTAGGAAGCTAAAATCGTTCACCATTATAAAAACCTTTAAAAGTGTCTCTGTATATTAACCACTGTTCTAAAAAAAAAAAGTTGGAACTAGAACATTTAAGGGTAACAAGATGTTTAAAAGTTTTATCTTGAGGAAACAGTTCCAAGTATGAGACAAGGGAAAGGGGCTCCTTAAGAGTTCCTTCAAATCTGGGGGTACCTTTGAAGATGATGCGTAGAAATGGTTGAACAAGGAAACCAACAAATAAAATGACAAACAGAAGCTAAGAAGCCTTGAAGAACACCTTTTTTTTGCTTGGGCTTTTTTTGCTTTCACAGGGGTTGTGGGTTATTCTATCCTTAAGTTACTGGTACAGGGTTTACGCCAGCTACTGTTCCGACTGCAACCAACCCATTTCTCCAGGGTTAAAACCTGCACTGAGGGTGCAGAGATTTGGCATTTTTGTATGGGCGTATGGTTGAGAGGCAGCATGGTGGCTTAGTGGTTAGCTCTGTTGCTTTGCATATCCAGGATCCGGGTCCAATTCCCATTGCCTGTAGTTGTGTCAATGTGCGTGTGTCGACCGGAGATTCCCCCACAGTCGTAAAATGGGAATAAATACAATGAAAATCACCATTGACCTAGTTGGACGACAAAGGTTCCTAGATGGATGCTTAGAATTTGCCCAAAGATCCAAATGTGGCAACTCAGTGGTGGTGGGGCTTGAACCCTTGACCCTCCTATCAGCAACCCAGAACCCAAAGCTGTAGAAACTCAAAGTAATGTAGAACTATTATGCACCCCTAAAAAATCTTTAGGAACCACATTTTCTAAGAGTGAAATACCTATATAGAGTAACTACACTCTTGAGCCTCAATGGCTTAATCAATCCATTTATTTTTCCACCTCTGTTGTACTGGTACCATTAAACATTACATATAAAAAAGCATGAACTCCAAGTAGACCCTTTACAGGAAGCTCTGACCACTCAGCCATCCAAATAACCCTAGTTTTCTAAAAGCATTGCTGTTGGGAATATTAACTAGGCCCTTAGAGGTATAAACCTGAACTCAGTATAATTTTTTTGTGTTTCATCCCTCTGAATAACCACAGCATGGTCGTCTATTACGGTGAATTTTAAGAAGAAAACATGAACCATTAACTAGACAAAGAACCCTTAAGCGCCCTCTGGCATGGCATGGAAATACTCAACAGCAAAAAAACAGGTTTTTCAGGTCTGGAGCCCAATGCCACTATAACCAATAATAACATTTTAAAAGAAAACTGATTTAGTGAGAACATGACCACCGCCGATTCACATTACTCTCCCATCACAATTGCTGTTCTTCATCCAAAACCTTCTCCCTAAGAGAATATGAACGTTGCGCAATGTCCCACCTCTTGAAAAAATAAAAAGCCTGATTGGTTAATTACTCCATGTGCTTGTATACAATGTTTTGCTAGGTATGTAAAAATGTTCATGCACAATAGTGAGCAACCTGAAAAGAAATGCAAATGCTAAAATGCATTTCTGAATCTGTGTTTGAAAAGGCATCATTGTCCATCTGTTTCTTGTCTCTCCTTATTCTAGTAGACTGATGCCTGCTCTTTTGTAACCGAAAATAACTGCCTGGGAGAGTCGCCAAAATGGTTGCCATGCAGCCAGCCTCTACTATATAAACTGTTACCTCCTCTCATCCCCTTTCTCTGAAATGTTCATCTCCCGATTAGAATGAGGCAGATTTACTGTATGCTTTCCATACATTCAAGACCAGCCTGCTGGAAGCTCTGCCATCGCAATGAGTACCACAAGATTGTTTAACTGCCATGCAGTTATGTCAAATTCCACATAAAGGGTTGACTCTGCAAGACCTCTGAAGATACCTTCAGGGCGTTAGCAGCAGAAGTGCTATAAATTGCAAGGTGGGGCCTCCATGGATCAGACTTGTTTGTCTGGCGCATTCCATGGACGCTAGATCGGATTGAGGTCCTGGGAATTTGGAGGTCTTAGTGACAACTTTGAACTCTTTGCCTGTGAAGCTCCATATATGGGAAGCTGTGGTGCGTGTGAATGTTCTGAGTATTGCTGCATTGGCTTTTCTGTGATAGGACCAGTCGGGCTGGCCTTTGTTCACCACAAACATAAATGAACCTTGGGTGCCCATGACCCTGTCACATCTGAGCAAACTTTTCACTGGTACTGTTTATACATATACACAGTGGGGCCCAAAAAACTTATACACATTTCAACATGAAAAACATATGCCTCTCTTCTGACGGCCTCATGAGAGCATTAGCGATGGTAGCTTTTTCTCAATATCAACTATTCAAAGTAGATTAAGAAATAATCAGCAAAGTGTACATATACGTATACACTCGAGCTCTTTCCAGCCAATTTCTTTTCCCCATAGCACACCCAGTAATGACTAATACTGCATATGTATAGCT
>JAAGKR010001162.1:122500-127134 GCA_011419295.1 Clarias macrocephalus
GGCGACATCTAGTGGCTCAACAGGGCTAATGCAAGCTCGAATATGTTCCCTTCATTTTGTCTATTAACAATCGATTATCAAATATGTGAGTTTCTTCATGGACTTGAAAAAAATGTTTTAAAAAATGTTTACGCCAGCATAAAATGGTTTTAGGCTAATTTAACTATTCTCCCAGTCTGATCTAGTTGATGTCATTGGTTGATGTCATTCTGTTGAGTCGGATTCAACAGAAAAGCCAACAAATTCAACAAATTGCTGAAAAAGTCTAAACTGATTATGATAGAAAGGTATCAGAACAGTGCACTACAACCCACCAGGCAAGGGGTCTAGTATGCCGCTAACGCCGCCTCCAAATTCCCCAGATCCCAATCTGATCAAGCACCCAGGGACAAACAAGTCCAATCTATGAAAGCCCCACCCTCCCAGCAAACAGCACCAGAAGAATCTGCCAACATCCTAGTACCAAACACAACAGCATACATCTATAGGAGTCTGGTTAAATCATGCCCCTAGACTCTATAAAAACCTTAAATGTAATGGGTTTTTAGCGTGAATGGTTGTATTATTATGGCTGATCAGTGTATAAGACAGCACGAGTTATATACAGCACGAGACACACTAACTGGTGTCAACCAGAAGAAGATGGGTGTGAGTTTGGTTCCTCTTATGATTCCTCATCTGCCTGATGAATTCACCGATGACTAGTTATAAAATGGCTAAGCAAATAGAATTGAATTAAACTAAAACTCTACAACCATCAAAACAGACCAGCTCGAATAACTATGGTGGTTACCAGCTAAAAAAAATATTTCCCCAACATATTATCTATGATTAACTGGAATATATGTGGTAGCATTGCTTTAGACAGGCACAGTTGCTCTACTTGCTTTACATAACATTGTAAATACACAGTAGGGCATGTGGAAAAAAATATTTCAGAGGTAATATTAAACATTCCGTCACGGTATTCTGTATATCAGTAACATAACTGCACATGCCTGTACAGATGTTTCAGATAGCAGCACACTGCATGGTTGCCAAATTGCAATGACATCGGCATCTAACTGCAGCTCAAGCTTAATAAAAGGCAGCTGGAAGTCCACACTCAGAGAATAGTCTTTTCTGCCATTGCATGTTTCCAGTTACATACATACTAGTATTTACCTTTGAACCTACATTAGCCATCTTTTTAGTTTTAATGTTCCTATGCTGCCTGCTTCAAATAAGGTCTGAAGAGAATTGTGACAAAAATACTTTTTGGCTTTGGTTTGCTGTTGAATTTTTAAATCTTATGCTTTAAGCCAACATACAGTACATGCAGATTAGGTTAATTGGTGTTCCCAAATTTCCCATAGTTTGTGTCCTGCGATGGATAGGCATCCTGTCCAGGGTGTATTCCGCCTCATTCCGAAAATCTTCAGGAATAGGCTTGATGATTTACGGTTTAAGCAGTATCTATATAAATAAAAGGAAAGGTTTTGTCTGTACATTGGACAAAACTTGCTCTTTCAATGATATCTTTACGTTTCATACGTTGGAGGACCTGAAACCAGTCTCAGAAAATTTTCTGTCTGTGTGTCTGCGTCTCTGTATGTCTGTCCAGCCAGATTATGTCACAGCATCACGCAAAACTTGCTGGACAAAATTTTATGAAACTTTGCCAGTAATTAGGTATTTGCTTGATGTTAAACCTGTCACATAAATTAAATCAAAATGTTGAGTAGAAGTGATGTTATGAACAGTTATGTGCCGGATTTAATCTAAATCTACTTTGACGTAAGATACGAATAAGCTACTTGCACAATTTGACCACAGACATGCACCAATAGATATTAATTAGAAAAGCTAAACAAGATAGTTTTACTGGGATTAGTTCATACTCAACATACAAAACTTAATCTTTATCCAATCTACTTTTTTTTTTCTTCGATTTTTCATTTGTGATTCACTGATTGATTACTGTGTATTTGGCTAACGATGAAAGTAAGTACAACTTAGCGTAAAACAAGCGTAAACCTTATAAGATTTTATTTCTTTTTATTAATGAATACAGAAAGAAAGGCAGACTTGTACGTGGGCTTCAATCAGAAATACTAATATCACTGATTACACTACAGGTTTTTAGATTTAACCTACAAACTCTTTTAACGATTTAACGAATCAGGAATGTTAATTTTTTTTTCATTAATCTGGCAACCCTAAATGTCACAGGTTGCTCTGTGTTTTTGGCGACCCCTGCAGGCAGAGCGAAGAAGTGTCGCAGCACTGCGGAGGACAAACGCAGGCGCAGATTCAGGAAAAGAAGAAGAAGAAAAAAAAAAAAACCCGCAGCAGCAACAGGCACGAGCGCGCAGTCTGTGTGAGTGTGTATATAGTAAGGAGTGAGAGCGAGGGACGCGCGCGCGCGAGTGGTGTGACAGCGCTCCAAACTCCAGCAGAACTCCAGTTCTCTTTAAACAGAGAGAGAGAGAGAGATGAGGAAGGCTGGAGCTGACTCGTAACGGGTTATAACGCGTCTTATCCGAGGGGTTTTATTTTTTTATTTCTTTTTCTCAGTGCACGAGCGGCTGCCTGCTTGAACGCGCTTCTCCAAACTTTGGGAGGTAAGAGCGCGCGCGCGCGCGCGCGAATCGCCTTAATTAATTGCACAGAACAAAGACATTCTATTCCGCATGTGTGTTTCTTGGAAATGCGGCTCGTGCATGATAGTGATGATGATGCTCTAAGCCATACAGCTTGCAATATGCATGATGTTTAATTGCATCACGATGCACCATTTGTGCACGACCAAAGTCTCTAGTGTTTTAGTTCTAGTATTCACTGTGTGTTCAATACACAATCAAAGGCAGTGCTCATTTGAAAGCAGTGATGTCGAGTACTGTTACCAGTCTTAAACTTGCATGCACAATGACTTCATGCTGAAACTTGTATTTATTAAAAAAAAAAAAAAATATATATATATATATAGCTTAGGGCTGTTAGGATATTTTATTCAGTTCTGCATCTAAAAACTACTGTGCCACAGCTTGTGTGCAACCAAAAAAACCCCACAAACCCGATCCTCTTGACCATCTGTGTGTCAAAAAAAAAAAAAAAAAAGAAGGGATGCATCAGGATATACCCTGGAGCAGTTCAACCTTGGACACTCAGATAAGAGGAGGCAAAGCAGCTGTGATGCGTTCTTCCACACCTGTCCTTTTTGGAGCGAGAGAACGGAGCAGAACTCCAGTGTAGAGTTTCTGCCATAGGTTGCAAAGGTCAATAGAAGCATGATCTGTTCTGCATTGATTTGTCCTGATCTAATTTAAACGCATCTGGAGTCTCTCACTTCCTCTGTAAGGCAAGGGAGGGTCTCTATGTCATGCGCCCTCACTTGTGTGTGTGTGTGTGTGTGTGTGTGTGTGTGTAAGGGTGTGTGCATGTGTGAATTCATACATGTGGGCGATCAGTTCTGTGTCGCTGCTTCGAGTCAAATCTGGTCAAAGCCAACGTAACTTCATTGGGTGTTTTTTTTTTTTTTAAAGCTGATGCGAAACCGTGGTGAATTGTGGGGCGCGCAAACTTTTGCACATTTGCATTCCTGATGCATTCCTTTTCGAACGTTTAGTATCCACGAACCTCCTGCCTCTGTGTCTCGTAAGGGCATGAGGTCAACAGCAGGGGTCGAGCCTAAACCTGGGTCTGGTCTTATCTCATCCTCCCAAAGTAGCACGACCGAACAATTACACACATCCTGCTTTCTCAAAACCTGAGAATCTGAATGTTCTACAGCGGTGATTTACGACTCTCTGGAAACCTGGGATCGAGAGGAAAAAGATTGACCCTTGACCTCAGACTGGGAATTTTCATTATGATCTGTTGAGGCTGTATTTTGAAAAATTTTTGAAATGTCGTTATTTTCTGTGACTTAAATTGTATAAGCTGTGTAAAGGCCAAAAAAAAAAGCATTTGGATACCTGTGCGTCCCATATGAGGTATATGGCAGTTAGTGTGCTATAAAGCCTCAGCCCTTTTGTTAAAACCTCAATGTGATTTTGGAACGTGGTCATTGCCCATCCAACCACAAGAGCATTAGAGAGATCAATCAAGTGACGAGTAAAGATGGGAATCATCATTCACCTTCCAATATGATATGATAGGATATGATATCATCACACCTAGAAGCCAATTCGATAAAAAAATGTGATTCTATAAATATTACAATTTTATAAAATATCCAAATTCGATCCTGCTTTTTTTTTTATCGGAGGTGACTTTTTGAGAATGTACCGCCATAAAAGTTGACCTGAGACCAGCTGATCAGCCACAGGTCTGAACGATCAGCTGGTCTCTGGTCACGACCAATCAAACTGAAAACCAGCCAATTCTGGTCACTCGATCGACCGGGTCGTCTCTATTATATTACTATTAAAAATAGTAAAATAAATAAATAAATAAATAAATTGATTTTGGAGTCAGCGTGGCGATACTTGAATCACCACGTAAAAGAATCTTGATTCATAACTGACGTAGTTAAGTGACAAGGCCTGGCAGGTTGGCATTACAATTCATTCCAGAGGTGTTGAGTGAGGGTGAACGTCTTTGGAATGAATTGGAATGAAGTATTTTCACTTCATGGCTCTGTGCATACTGCT
>JAAGKR010001162.1:127154-138926 GCA_011419295.1 Clarias macrocephalus
TGTGTGTGTGTGTGTGTGTGTGTGTGTGTGTAAGGGTGTGTGCATGTGTGAATTCATACATGTGGGCGATCAGTTCTGTGTCGCTGCTTCGAGTCAAATCTGGTCAAAGCCAACGTAACTTCATTGGGTGTTTTTTTTTTTTTTAAAGCTGATGCGAAACCGTGGTGAATTGTGGGGCGCGCAAACTTTTGCACATTTGCATTCCTGATGCATTCCTTTTCGAACGTTTAGTATCCACGAACCTCCTGCCTCTGTGTCTCGTAAGGGCATGAGGTCAACAGCAGGGGTCGAGCCTAAACCTGGGTCTGGTCTTATCTCATCCTCCCAAAGTAGCACGACCGAACAATTACACACATCCTGCTTTCTCAAAACCTGAGAATCTGAATGTTCTACAGCGGTGATTTACGACTCTCTGGAAACCTGGGATCGAGAGGAAAAAGATTGACCCTTGACCTCAGACTGGGAATTTTCATTATGATCTGTTGAGGCTGTATTTTGAAAAATTTTTGAAATGTCGTTATTTTCTGTGACTTAAATTGTATAAGCTGTGTAAAGGCCAAAAAAAAAAAAAGCATTTGGATACCTGTGCGTCCCATATGAGGTATATGGCAGTTTAGAGCCGTTTAGTATAGAGCCAATTCGATAAAAAAAATGTGATTCTATAAATATTACAATTTTATAAAATATCCAAATTCGATCCTGCTTTTTTTTTTATCGGAGGTGACTTTTTGAGAATGTACCGCCATAAAAGTTGACCTGAGACCAGCTGATCAGCCACAGGTCTGAACGATCAGCTGGTCTCTGGTCACGACCAATCAAACTGAAAACCAGCCAATTCTGGTCACTCGATCGACCGGGTCGTCTCTATTATATTACTATTAAAAATAGTAAAAAAAAAAAAAATTAATTAATTTTGGAGTCAGCGTGGCGATACTTGAATCACCACGTAAAAGAATCTTGATTCATAACTGACGTAGTTAAGTGACAAGGCCTGGCAGGTTGGCATTACAATTCATTCCAGAGGTGTTGAGTGAGGGTGAACGTCTTTGGAATGAATTGGAATGAAGTATTTTCACTTCATGGCTCTGTGCATACTGCTTAAGTTCCTACAAAACCAACCTTTGGCAAACCATGTCAAATTTTTGAAATGCCATCCTTGAACAGCATTGGTTTCCCTCCATGCCTGTCTGAACATTTTTGTTACAACCGAAAATGGAAGCATGCATGAGTCTAGAATGTTTGGCCAAACCCATGATGACCAGTCCGGACCATTATTCCTCCAATTAAAAGGGAGGCGCTCTTTGGGGATGTGCCGAATTCCAAGCTTGTTTATCAGTGTCGGATTTAGAAGTGTGATTCACCCCGAGAACATGTTTAATCTGTTTTCCAACACTTTTTACTGATGCCCTGAAACGACGTGTCATAAGATCACGTAAGGTCTTGTCCTGACTTTGCACTTGGAAGCCAGTGAGTGTTGCAACAGAGCACTGCTAGCGGTTACGTGTGATGTGTTTTTTTATGTGATAAGCACTCGACACTTCGTAGACTTGCACGGTCTAGCACTTTTGCGGCTCGGCTTTTGTTGTTCGTCGACGTTTCCACTTCAGACTAATAGAATTTCCAGTTCACAAGGGCATCTCTAGTTGACTCTAGTGCAGAGGTGGCATTCTGAGACAAAATCACTGAACTCTTCAGTATGGCACTTTGCAGGAGGTGAAAACGATTTTATTAAAAGGCGCGTGTGTGTGTCTGTACTTTGGGCAAGCTACTGCTCAAAATAACCCAGTGAGTGTTGTTTGATGGACAACTTCTTGGATCTCAACAGAATGAATGTTGCGCTGAAGGTGGCACAGTGGTTTAGTGGTTTCGTCGTTTTGCACCAGGGGATTTGAATCTTGCCCCTGTTCCTGTGTGTGTACAGTTTGCATGAGCTTGGTGGGTTTACTTCATGCACTCTGGTTTCCTCCAAAGACATGCAGTCTGTGTTGATTGATTGGCATTACCAAATTGCCTGTGAGTGCATCTGAGACTGTACAGACATACACATACAGTGGTCTAGACAATGTACGCATTGATTGATTGATGGATAGATGTTGCGCTAAAATCTGATTGGTGATGCATTTCCACAATTTTGTCCCGGACTCTTTAATCTTTATGATGCAATATATTCAGGCATGACCTCTAATAACCTCCTGAGCCTCCGAGGAACAGGCATACTTACAGTACATTCATATAACGTGACACTTTAATTGCAAAAAGGTCAACCCCCATTCAAATAAATCACTTCTTGTGGCGACTGGAATTAATATAGTCACACGCTACAAGAGCTCGTGTGGTGAGAACCTACATATTGAACAGTTCTGTCTTATCAGCTTTAGCCTACAGTATGACGTTACCTTACCGTTCTTCAGGCAAAATAATCAATTGCTCCATTGCATTGGATGAAATGAACGGGGGTATTGCGTTCGCCCAGGCATGATCAACATTCTTTATGCTTTTTAGCTTTACTTCTACTTCAGTGCAAGACAAAAAAAAAAAAAAAAACTACTCTCTCACACTTTGTAGTCTCATTTCTTGGTTAATTTCAACGACTCGCCCGCCCGTGCTCGACAGTCTCATCTGGTCCAGGTGGGAGAATGAAGGAGAAGAAAAAAAAAACTCCCTCTATTTCAGAAACCTGTAATATAGAGAGTCAAACACTGAGACGACAAGACAAAGAGTAGACTGCTAACTGCAAAAAAAAGAAAAAGTAATTACTTCAAGCTTCATCGCACAGATTGTGACTGTGGTTGCGGAACACGTGATCTAGTTCGAAACGTTGGAGATGTAGTCAAATCAGTGCACTTGCAGGTGGTTGGTTAGTTTCTGTGGGAACACAAGAAAACAAGACTCTGGTTGACACCGATCAGCCGGAACGTTGCTTTAAAACCTTAAAACATTTCGGCCAATATCTCGTAGGTTTCTTTCGTGCCGCTAAAACAACTGACGTGCTGTAGAACATTAGCACGTATATTAGCAGTGGCCATAGGACGTTAGCAGCAGATCCTACAGTATAAGTGGTGTAAGTTGTCAAGGTGGGGTCTCCAAGGATGAGACTTGTTTATCCAGCTCGATCGGATTGAGATCTTAGGAATCTTGAGGCCGGAGAAACGGACTTGAACTCTTTGTCTGGATGTTCTGATACCTTTCTTTCATAGCCGGTAGTAACTTTTTACATGAGTTTGTGCTGTATTAGCTTTCACGTAGGATTGGATCCAATGGGCTAGCCTATGGTTCCCACAGGAAGAAATGGGATTCCCCAGTCTTTGGGTACCTATGATCCTGTTACCGATTTACTATTATATAATTGGTCTGTTTTTCTCTTTTTTTTTTTCCCGTGATGGAATATTTCCCTTATGGACGGAAGTGGTCTCTTCTAGGGTGACTCCATTTCCGTTTACAAGGCATCAGGATTCAGCGAATGGTTTGGATGTGGAAGGAAATAATGTCAATCATATGTCATGACCTTTACACTCAACAGATCTCGACCCAGTTGAGTACCTTTGGGAGATTTTCAAGCGGAGTGTTAGTTAGTGCTTTTGACCATCACCGAAATGTTGTGTGGAATAATGGAATAAAAGTGGAATAAAAGGGTTTGACCAAAAATAATGGGAAAAAAAAACAATAAAAAACAGTGGGGTAACGGATTTCCACCTTTAGTTTAATACGCATCTGAACTTGAGATTAATGGCAAATGTTTTTTTTAAGCAGTTTTACTACTGCTGTATGGTATTATTTATTTGGACTGTTAGATATATCGGGCATTCTTGGACAGAATGCTGTTGTTGTGTGCTCCAGGGTTGCCAGATCACAATGTAAAAAAACAACAACACCTGGCCAAATAATAGCCTATAGTCAACTAATCGGCACTAGAACTCACTTATTTATGCACTTTCTTCACTAAAGTTGGCCTAATATTTATTAGACATGTTACTCCTAGCCGTAGATATTAAAAAAAGTAGCAATCACCAATGGCAACAATTCTTGCTTAAGTTTGCGCTGCCTGATTTTTGGACAGTTCTGATTGGCTCTTTCTTTTGTAGAGTGTCAATACCTCCTTTCTAACACATTTTGAACTACAACCGGGCCTATTTTTGGTGTTTAAATGATTACATATGTGAGCATGCTACGGAGCATTATTATGCAAAACAAGCATTATACTGTAGGTATGATGGTTCATAGTGGACCAATCCTTTCTAATTCATGTGATGATGTCCCTGCCCCCCCCTAACCTTGTATGCATACAGCACAGCAATAATATTTCGTGCAACAGTCGCTTTTGCAATTCTTACCAAGAATTGCCCTTTGGATACAATTTGCGGGAACCTTTTGAAAGACATTACACGCAAGATCAGTTTCATTTTTATGTCATAATACCCGACCGTAGTACAGCGGTAGACACACCTCAGATTTCCTGTATGACTTAAAAGACAGCCGGCGGAGTCATAACAGTGAAGTGTTTCCCCTCCAGCTATCTAAGGCAGATTATCACAAGTGATCTGGATTAAAAATATATACACAGAACCCCTCAGGCAGCTAGGAAACTCACTTTGCTTACGTTTGTCCTTCAGAAAGCCCTGATTGTGGAATTAGCTATTGTGGAAGGGTTAGGTGGCTGGTTTTGTTATTGCTGCCGTGGTGCACAGCGTTGTAAAATCAGTGTGTTAGCAGAAAGAAAAGCGGACTTAGTACTCAAACGAGGGCCTAAAAAGTTTCTACTCCGCAATAAATCCTAGTCGTGTATTGACGGTTTATGAGAATAGTACATCAAGTGAAAGTTTTTTCCGAATGATTGAAAAAGGTTTTTGATCGCGAGCGCCAATACTTTTGCGTCTTAACTTGTTTGATTTTTAAATTGCACATGAATGGCATCAGTCATAACTATTTTCATTTTCTTGTGTTTTATTGTGCCATGATTTTCTTTTCCTTTTTTAAAATTTTATTTTATTGAATTTTATCGTTCATGTCTTGGTTATTTAAAAAAAACAAACATTTTTTTTTACATCATGAAGATCAGGGTCTCAAAAATCATGGAAGGATGAGCAGAGCTTGGTTTGAGCAGGACAAAAAAAAAAAAAGAAAAGGAGGAAATTCGAGCTGTGAAGGCATGTAAAGTCGCGCTTCACTTGATGATGATGACAATCTGCTAACCTGATGTCTCGCGTAAGCTGGTGTTGATTAGCTATTGCACGGCTGCCACTTTCTGAAAAGGATGCTGATGATTCAGGGAAGCGATTATAGACGAGAGCGACTGACTGAATCATCTCGGGAAGGATTCCAGTCCGGGCGCGGGATCGCAGCAGCAGGATTGTGTTGAATCTTACAAAACCACAAAAACGCCTGAAGTGTTTTGAGGCTTCCTCTTAACTAAGCCCGGAGCACTGAGATCTCCTGTAATGCACCCAGTACACAGGCACAGAGATCAAGGTGAACATGCAAATCTCATCCCGGGCTATGTTTAGCAGGTCGTCCTTCCTGAACTTCCAGAATGGAGACACGGCCTTATCTCCGGCAACATCGCAGTCCAAACAAAGGAAGCGGGACTCAACCTGTGACTCGTGTCGAGGAGGCTAGTAAACAGGAAAGGCCAGTCCCGCTGCTGAGTGCGCTGAATGTGTTGCAGGATGACGGCCTGCTGTTTTATAGCTGGTGGGGTGTTTCAGATGTGGAAGCATGTTTTTGTGCGTGCGTCACGCTTTAGCGTGTGCAGTGATGAAAACATCCTGGACGGTTTTCATTCCTCTGCAATTTCCTATATGTTTTTTTTTTTGTTGTTCTTTTAATATTGTTGAAAGCTGTGAAAGGGGGATTCGCGAATAAGCCTCGTGTTAGAAGCTGGATACTCTTGTAGCTAAAGTTAGCTGAAAATAAACCAACACCAACGGAATGCCTCTCGTCCAATCAGATTACACTGTCGGAACTAAGTGTCGTATAATATACTTTTATATTAGCTATAGACAGTAGGGATACACCTACTATGAAATTCTCCACCCATATGCATACCGATATTTAGAACAATAATTTGGCCTATAGTTGATGCTGGGATGTTTTTTTTAATGTATATTTTTTTCACCCTCGATTACACTTCACATCTTTGATTGAGCATAAATGAATTGTTATTGAAATGTATTAAACAACCTTTTAATATCACCTTCTTTTACAAGACAAATTCGTTCTAACTCTCCTAAACAGCTACCTCCTTAATGAGAAGAATTTTTTAGTACTTGCACGTAGCGACCGGGGATCACCGATCTTATCACGATAGCTAGGCGCCGATTTCATCTATAAATATCCTGATTCTATATACTTAAAAAATTTTTTTTTTATCCTATTTTGATTCAATAATTTGCTCCAACCACACACCCTGTCAAAGAATAGTGAAGAGTTTAGCGAGCACCACCTATTGTACATCACCTGCAAACATATACAGTATATACAGTACTGTGCAAAAGTCTTAGGCGCCATATTATCTGTAGTACAAATTTTGTTATATAAGTTTATTAAGTCTGCATTATTACGTACAAGACCATTCCCTACAAAGATACACTAAAATTAATGAATAAATAACATTACAGAAGAATATTTGCATGCCTGTAAAGAAAGCGACATATTACATGACGGACCAGTTTTCAGATGGGGAAAAAAAATCAATAATGTCCAGTAAACTCCTGGGTTTTGCATGAAAATAGAAAGGAGCGAGTGTGACGAAGTTACCAAAAGAGCTCATATTCTCCAGCATGCTCAGTAAAACCTAACAGCTGCAAAAGTCTTGGTAACATTCAAACAAAACAAAAAAAAAAAGATATATGCAATGATGCTTCTGAAAACATTCCTAAATTAAAAGAAATTTCTATAAAAAGCGCTAAGTAATGACGTAAACAATAAACGGTCAATATCTGATGTGGAAACTCTTTGCTTGAACATAAGCGGTGACAGATGTTCGGTACAGATGTGCGCAGTATTCTAAATAAAACAGCTGTTAGGTTTTACTGAGCATGCTGGAGAATATGAGCTCTCTGGTCGCTTTCTTTACAGACATGCAAATATTCTTCTGTAATGTTATTTACTCATTAATTTTAGTGTATCTTTGTAGGGAATGGTCTTGTACATAATAATGCAGACATAATAAATTTATATAACAAAATTTGTACTACAGATAATATGGCGCCTAAGACTTTTACACAGTACTGTATAAAAAAATTACGATTCCGGGAGCCAGGCCGCGCAAAAGAATCTCACTACATCACCGAATAAATTTTCTTACTTACATAGCCCAATAAAAAGTTTTTTTTTTTCTTTTCTTTTTTTTTTTTGGAAAAATGAATAGATTGCCAAAACATCAAATTCTTGTTTGTAGTATCTCTTACAAACTGGATATCGCTGATCAGTCTCAGAGACTCTGAAATACTCCCACACAGCCGACGCTTTCCCACACGTCCGCACTTCATCGCTGTCATGGGAGCTATTAACAGTACCGCTTGTGGATTTGAATCTTTTTTTAAATCCCGAATTTCTGCAGCTGGCTAGACTTGTGTTGTCTGAGCACATCTGATGCACAGCTAACTAGCATAATGGAATCGATAAATGAATCGGTGCATCAAACACTCTTTATCTCAACAGCCCATATTAAAAAATTCAGCTTGGCTTGTGTCTGGAAAAAAAAAAAAAAAAAAACCCACAAAGTGTCTTTCCGTAGCTGAGAACATACAGTAAAGTCTCTGAGTTTGGAGATTCCTTTAAAAAATAAAAAATTCTACATAGAAAGTTACCTTATGCATAATACATTTTTTGCATTAAACACTTTCAAGCCAGTGTGTTAGAATTCCAGGAAACAAACCAAAAAAATTAACTGCATTTGCATTTTTGGTTTAACGATTAGCTAGTTTAAAGGAAGTGAAAGTGTTTGAACGTACAGTACTATAACGCACACAAAGAGGCGTCTCTTTTGGCTTGTCTTGCAATCTGCCCATCACTTTCTCACTCTCTCTTTATCTCGCTCTCTCGCTTTGTCTCAGAGCATTCAGAATGTTGGCCTTCCTCCACCGCTCATTGTGTCTTTTTAAAAATTTTTTTTTTTTACTGTATCTCGCTCTTCTGTTTCCTGCCTCTTATTCCTGCATTAAAAGAATATTTCCTGTGTGTGAAAAAAGTGAAGAAATAGTGTACATGTCTCTGTAGCTCTTTCTTTCTATGAACTAAAGCATCACCCTTTCGTAGGTACCAGTTTCCTTCACTCTTATTTTTTCTCACCACACACACACACACACACACACACGCACACAACTTCCGGTATTTGTTATGCCTTCAAACTTGCGAGTTGCAGGACACAGAACAGGAAGTAAAAACGAACAGAAAACGTGACAACCGATCTAGCAAATGTTCTCTTCACATGTGGCAAATTGCATGCCTCTATCTGCGCTGTTGGGGAAAAATTCAGCTAATCACACTTCTTTCTTTCTTTCTTTCTTTCTTTTAAAATGCTGCAGTGAAACCACATGCCAATGGAATGAATATGAATATGCATCCTTTCGCTCACACGCACATATGCATGCGCTAACACATCTGTATGCAGCTGCATGCTGAGTCAACCTCCTTCTCCAGGGGATGGGTGTAATCTGAGAAAGCCAGATCCTCTGCGTTCTTGAGATATTACAGAGGCAGAGGCGTAGGAAGCCCCCAAGCGTGTACACACACACACACACACACACACACACACACACACACACACACACACAGTATAAGACTAAAAATAACTCCTATCAAAAGCAGAAATGTTTAAAGGTCCAGATCAGTCATAAACAGGAAGCTCACACGTAGAGAGGTTGCTGTTGCACTACTTGACAAACTAGAGGCTGAACATATTCGCACACAGTCCACCATGTTCTTAAAGTTATCCCCGAATATGCACATTTTCACCATTAAGCCAAATCCCGAATAGCTAGCCGAGCCGCTGAGCACGACCCACAGACGTTCACTCGGGAGCCAGAATTTAATTTCCACTCCTGCACATCCAATATCAAAGTCCACGGGAAATCTTCATAGAACTTCAAGGTAAGTTATTATGGCCGCGCTCTTAGGACTCGTTTCAGACATTCGTTCTGTACAATTAGTCTTTATTCACAATGAAAGAAGCCCAAGTTCCCCACACAGACTGTATTGAAAACGAATGACTTGTAAGGTGTTAGCTTTTGCGGGGCCAATTTATTCATAGCTTCTGTAGCGTCTCCATCGCATCTACTATCTATAACGGGGCTTCTGGACCGCAGGGCAAGTCAATCTGGACCTCAGAATAGCAATGCAGTAAAGTTGTTGCATTTTGACTCCCTTCACGGGGTGGCCACAGTGAAACATCTTGGCACAGGTTTACTTCTTTTTTTTTTTTTTTGATTTTCCCCGATTTTCTCCCTAATTTAGTCGTGTCCAATTCCTCCCTGTCACTAAGGGGGCTCCACATTAAGGCTGCTACTACTACCACTCAGCTGGGAGGGCCGAAAACTATCACATGTTTCCTCCGAACCATATGACACCAGCCAGCCGCATCTTTTCGAAACCGCTCGCTCATGCACAATTGGGGGTGGGGGTGGCGTACCACAATCTGAGGACAGCGCTATCCGCTTCTTCCGCTTGCGTGAGCTCACAGACGCCCCAGATTGGCTGTAAAGCCGTGATTAATGTGGGAGCATTAAGTACCTCTCCCCCCTCCCTTCTGACAGAGCTCGGCCAATCAGCTCTCTCTAGGCCTCCGGCTGCAAGAGGTTGCAGCATCACCCGGGAATCGAACTACCGATCTCCGGATGATAGGGCGAGCGCTTTACAACTGCGCCACTCAGAGGCTGGATGCCCTCCTTAATGCAACCCTCCCATTTTATCTGGGCTTGGGACTGGCACTGCATCCAGTGCCTGGGGTTCGGGCATTGGCTGGGAATCGAACCCGGGCCTTCCGCATGACAGGCGAGAAACCTACCACTGGCCCGCCAATGTCTCCCCACCGCCCCCCCAGCATTACAATAATACTGTGTAATTATGGTGTGCATTTTCTACTTTAAAATAAAAAAAGGTTATACCACTTAATAACTTGTTAGCTTCTGTAGCGTATTTGGAAATAAATAAGGCTCGGGCTTAGGGCTCGGAATTGTCTCCCTGTTTGACACTGTTATCATGGCGACGTTGACAGCCTGCGGGCGTATGACATGAAGAGCGTACGAGTTCGAAGTATGAGGGTCAGCTAACATGCGACCGTTCAGAATTTAGCAAGTTTGCTAATGGCTAACTGGCTTTCACCTTCTGACCTGCGGGCACGGAAATGAAAGACTTCTTGTGCGGACATGTCCTAGACCTTGGTGCCATCTTAATAACTTGTCCATGTAAACCACCAACATGATTCAAAGACAAGACACTCCTTTGCTGGAGTCCAGTATGTCTCAAGTATGTGAGAGTATAAATGATTGGTTATATGCGTCACTACTTATGAAATCGGGAGCCAATCAGTGCCGCTTCCTCAGCCAGAGATCTAGTGGTTGAGAGTAAAGACGTGTACTGTAGGAGAGACTATTCTTGTGGAGTTTACCAATCGGGAAGGGAAGCAAACCATGGAGGGCAAATGTGCAAGAAAGAATATATCAAGAGAACATATTGGTATACATTTTTTGGGGGGGATATTACCCCTTGTCCTTTATACTAGACAACTTTGGAGACATCTTAATAACCTGACTATAAGCATAATTCAAGGACAAGACACACCTCTGAGTCCGGCACTCGGTTTGAGCAAATTTCAGCTTGGCACCAAGTACGTAGATGCTCTCGTTGCACTCGAACAGAGACTTAATCGCGCTACCCAGTTACCCCGCAATTTGCGCCGCACAATTACAAGAGCTTTTCTATGTCCATGTGAACACAATTCTTACCCCAGTGTCCCCACGTGAACCCGAGGAATAGTAGGACCTCTAGGGGTTACACTACTGAAGGGTGAGGGAATGCAGTCATGAAGTAAGCCCCGTCCGTTACACATAAAACGTTATGACTTTGTAAAATCAAGAGAGACTGACCAGACGCATGCGAGTGTGAGCTTGAAGCGGTCATTAACTAATCGGATATCTGTGTTCTCCCAGTGCCAGTGGGTACAATGTCCTTCCTGCGGCATCATCGATTCTCTCTCTATAATTAGCGTTCATCTTTGCTTGCCCCCCGAATAACGCACACACACACACACACACACACACACACACACACACACACACACACACACACACACAATGCAAATGTGTCGTGTATCAGAGTCTCAATCGGTACAGGATCATTGCCCAGGTTTGATCCCTCCGCCGAATTCAAAATGCAGTGAAAAGCACTTGATGAAAAGTGTATACGTGTGTGTGTGTGTGTGTGTGTGTGTGTGTGTGTGTGTGTGTGTGTGTGTGTGTGTGTACGTGTATATTTATCATGCGGAATGCGACGGAGCTATTTAGTCAAGCTTGTGGGTTGTATGGCTGCTGGGGTGGCTGTTAGTGGACTGATGGCATTTACACGCACTATAACTGCCGGACAGGGAATTCAATCAACCCGTCGGGCTTTACTGTCTGATAACATTAGCGTGAGCAGTGGGGTGGAATAATCATTAGCCATGATGTCTGTTTGTCTCTCTCTCTCTCTCTCTCTCACACACACACGTATATACACACAAATTCCCTTTATCAGGAGCCTGGCGGGATCGATAGCACTAAGTCTGTGTCACCAAGC
>JAAGKR010001163.1:0-138901 GCA_011419295.1 Clarias macrocephalus
AATGTATCTGGGGGTGAGCTTACGACAGGGGAGTTTGAGGTGAAGGTCCCGTGTCGAGAGCCATATTTTTTAAAACGATGAACTGCCTGGGAGATGCGTGTGTGTGCATTTTCCCATACTGTTTCCGCTCTTTTGAACCACTGATCCACCATGGGTACATCGGTGGGAGTGGCATCCCAGGGACAGAGTGGTGGCTGGTGCCCAAGAATACACTGAAACGGCATTAGGCCGGTTGCAGAGTGATGTAACGAATTTTGTGCGTATTCCGCCCAGATTAAACAGTCTGCCCATTTGTGTTGTCGACTACTACAGTATGCTCGGCGGTATCTCCCGAGCTCTTGGACAGTCCGCTCTGCCTGCCCATTGGACTCGAGGCGATAGCCTGACATAAGGCTAATAGTGGTCCCCAATTTCTGGAAGAAACCTTTCCAGACTCTGAAACAATATCCTCCGAGATGCCATAGAAACGAAACACAGTTTTGAATAAGCTTTCTGCCACCTGGAAGGCTTACGGGAGAGAGCTAAATGGGATGAAACGACATCCCTTGGAAAAGCGGTCTACAACTACTAAAACTGTTGTGTACCCTTTTGACACCGGCTGATCTGTTTCAAAGTCCACAGCGATGTATGACCACGGTCTGTTCCGTGTTGGTATGGGCAAGAACAGCGCCCACCGGGCTTGACGATGGTTGAGCCTTTTAGCTTGTTGGATGTACTCTAGGTTTTTATGATCCGTGAGTACTGTGAAGGGATGTTTAGTTCCCTCCAGCCAGTGGTGCCACTCCTCTAACGCTGCTTTTACTGCTACCAGTTCTTTATTACTGATATCATAGTTACGTTTGGCAGGTGTTAGTTTATGAGAAAAAAAAGCACAAGGGTAGAGTTTTTCTGGGTTGCCCTGGCGTTGTGACAGCACCGCTCCTATCCCTACCTCCGACGCATTGACCTCAACTATAAAGGGCTTCTCTAGGTCTGGTAGTTTTAAAATAGGCGCAGTGGTGAAAGATGTTTTGAGACGGAGAAACGCCGTACGTGCTTCCGGAGAAAACTCGTTGAGGCATTTCGGTTTCCCTTTTAACAGAGATGTGAGCGCTGCCGCCACCATACTGAAGCCCTGAATAAATCACAGATAGAAATTGGCAAACCCAAGAAAACTTTGTAGCACCTTGACTGAATTGGGTTCCGGCCACTGTTGCACCGCCGCGACCTTGGTCGCCTCTATCCCGACCCCGTGTGACCCTATATGATAGTCGAGAAAAGCAATCTCCTACTTATGGAACTCGCATTTCTCTGTCTTCGCATAGAGCCCATGTTTGCGCAGGCGATGAAGGACGGCGGATACATGACAGACATGATCAGCATATGACCGCGAGTATACTAGGATATCAGCCAAGTATGCTACCACAAAAAGGTTAAACATATCCCGAAACACGTCATTCATGAACCCCTGAAACACCGTAGGTGCGTTTACCAATCCATAAGCCATTACGTTATATTGGTAATGTCCTGATGTAGTGCTAAACACAGTCTCCCATTTATCCCCCTTACGCACACGAACGAGGTTATATGAGCTGCGGAGATCCAGTTTGGTGAAGATGGAAGCGCCGCGGAGTTGGTCGATGGCTGCCGGTACCAGGAGCAGTGGGTGCTTATATTTTATTGTTACCGCATTGAGACCACGGTAATCAATACATGGGCGTAAACCCCCACCTTTTTTTTTCCATTAAAAAAAAAACCTGCCGAAGCTGGAGACGTGGTCTTGCTGATGAGCCCCTGCTGGAGAGCATGGCCCGGGTTTCCGGCACGGACAATGGATAAATGCGTGAGCAAGGCGGTGTTTTCCCCGGCAAGAGCTCTATCGCGCAGTCCCATGGCCGATGAGAGGGAAGTCGTACAGCTGCCCTAACGCAAAACACATCCTTAAACCTCGGATGGCACATTGACAGATACTTGGGCGCTTGGATTTCTCTATGTTTTCTCTCGATGTTTTCGCGTCAGTGTCGGTGGTGTACATAATGTGGCGCATCTAGGGGACCAGGATAATATGCGTGATTTAGCCCAATCAAAATTGGGATTGTGGGAGCTGAGCCAGGGTACACCCAGGACGACAGAATGATCCAACCGAGGAAGTACAAAAAATTTCAGCTCCTCAGTGTGACCGGGAAAAGTTAATCGTAGGGGCTCTGACATTAATTCAAGAGGCGATTGTTCTAATTTCCGACCATCTAGAGCTTTTACTGTTATCGGACATGGAAGCTTCGACACTGGAGCTCGCAGCGAGGAAATGACCGAGGACGAGATGAAGTTACCAGCCGACCCGGAATCTATAAGAGGACAAACAAACGAGGTGTGATTATCATATGCAATTTGTGCCTTTAAACAAAAAGGTGGTGAGTGCGAGGTGTTGTGGCGCGTTACATGTAACAAAGGACAGGTGCTGACACGATGCTTCTCCCCCCCACAGTACAGGCACAACCCGGATGTCATCCTCCACTGTCTCTCTCTCAGATGGGACGTGCCTACGTTCATGGGCTCTGGAAGGGACTCTTCGCGTAGTTCAGGTGGTGGTTTGGGGACGCTGTCGCTGCGGCTGACCTCAGACTGTCTCGCCGTCAACCGAGAGGGAGGCTGCCGTTGCTGGCCGCGGAGGTGCTGATCCAGCTTGATAGCCAGGTCGGTCACCTCATCCAGTGACATACTGGTATCCCGGCAGGCTAGTTCTAACTGTACCTCAGCCTGAAGTCCATCCCGGAATCTGGCTAGCAAGCTCTTCTCACACCAGCCGCTCTCCGCGGCTAGGATCCTGAATTTAACGGCATAGTCAGCAACAGTGGAGTTTCCCTGGCGCAGCCTCAGCAATTGCTGCTCCCCCGACTTTCCCTGATCGGGGTGATCAAACACCGTGCGAAGGGCCTCAATGAATCCGTCATAGCTGGACGTCACCAATCCACCAGTGCTCCAAACCGCTGTCGCCCAGTCCATTGCCGCTCCGGTGAGCTGTTGTGTGACGAAGCTGACCTTCTGTCACTCCGTCATTTTGGGATACTCCAAGTATAGCTCACAGGCTAGCAGGAAGTGTTTGTACCTCTCCGGATTTATAGCGTATCTTTCCGGGAGGGGCGCGTGGTGGTGACAATGTGGAGCGTCGGCGTGGAGGAAGAGAGGGAGATTGGGTTGTTGTGAGTTTGCTGACACTGTAGGCCAGGTCATTGACCGCCCGTGCCAGGCTGTCGATCTCCCGTTGTTGCCCCCGGAGATACTCATGCAATGGGGGTTCCTCATCTGGTACAGGAGTCCCTGCTGCGATCCGAAAGGTCTGTTCATCTGTCATGTTGAGCTAGAAAAGGCGGATGCAGATGCAGGGTGCTTAATTTAGAAGTTTTTTTTCTTTTCTTTGCTGTCAGGTATCAGCATTCAAACAAAAAATAGTCAAACGCGTACATGAATCCCATGACGGCACAAACAACCACACAACCTACATGAACAGACAAAGGGCTATGGGGCCGGCTGATATAAACAGGAAGGCACATGGGGAAGACACAGGTGAACTTGATCTAATGTGAAACACATACACATGTAGACACACTAGGGGGAGACAAAGTGGCGGCTCAGTAATCCGGTGAGCCAGATCTTATTCCCCGAGACTGCGGTGGCACAGGTGTGACAGTAGACTTAACTGGTATAAAAAATGTTGTATGCCCCCATAATATTATACACTTTAATTTGTTTTCTGGAGTGGAATAAAGTCTCAAGTAACAGGATATTTGTTAAAATCTATTGTCTCAATAGTAGGCCAATCTTTAAATTTAGGCCAATCTTTAAATTTAGTTGAACAATCACTCGTCCTCATAACATCACACTAAACATATTTTGTAAAGTTCTATAGCACACTAATTACCAGACATCTTGTCCATTCTGCTTTTTACTTCCTGACGTCCTTCTGATTTTTACAATTTATAATAGTCACTAGAGAGAGAGAATAGAGAGAGACTATAGTATAATCTGCTGAGGGAATGACTATCGTGTTTATAATGCATGAGGTAACAGAAGCGTACCTTATTTAACATAAATTCCAATGAATATATCACTAAACAAATGTGATATCTTGTTCATTAATGAATTACAATTGTAATCATTGACAACTAGTTGCATTGTCAGTAGAAATAACAAAATTTGGATTGTACTGACAGTGGGATGATGCGATGCAGTTGCCACTTCAAATATTATGTTTGAATAAAAGCATACTCCCAAATAACTTGTCTGAGACCATTTAAACCAGATGGTCTTGGTACTGTTCTGCACAAACTTAGTTTTCCGGTTATTTGCAGTGAGAAAGTAATTTGATCCTGACTTGACTCAAACATAGGAGGGGAACCAAGCGTGGTGTGTATTTTGGATTGCAGATGACATTTTTCTGTAGGGCAAATCTTATAAAATGAGCTGCTAGGTGCAAACTGACCAAATGACATATGTGCATTCTGGAGACTTTGGACTGATGAACAAGAATAGTAAATAAATGATGAATGTGATACACTTGGATTAAACGAATGAATCCAATAATTACTTAGCAATATATTGAGTATTGGTATACTGAGTATATGTTTCTTTTGTGATGTGTTTCAACGTGACACAACCAACATAATTTTCTTTTTTATTTATGTGCAGTGATAATTTTTTTTATTATGTTAAATTATGTTTATTTAACAATCTGCAAGGGGAAAACAAAACAAAAATGTAGCAAAAGTATTTATTTTGCTGTGATTCTAACTCAGAAACTGGATCTAACTAATTTGGAATTACAGTATGCTACTGTATAACTAATTGCACCCTTTTTCCAGGATTGCAGAAACTTTTTGAATCTAGTCAATGGAATGCAGGGTGATGATCGCAGGTACTTTTATGACCTCAGTCAACGTTTCTATCTCATTGACTGTACCATACCAATGGACTGATTAATACTGGAATGTTTTTATATTTACAGTGTTTACTCCTATCCTTGTCTCGAGGTGTTTTTGGACAAGTATGCGGTAAGTTGACACTAACTCTTTAAGGAATTATGCAAATTGAGACTCTGAACTCTCACAGAATAAAAATTTGTGAATGTGGAGCCAACTCTGAAATCTAATCTCTCAAATGGGTGCAGGGGTCTGTCCTGGGGTCTCTGTCCATTAGCAGGATTTGACCATGGGCTATCATTGTAAGGTGGCCAAACAACTGCACCCAGATGTTTTTAATCTCATTGAGCAGTGTATCTTCTCTGAGGCTCTTCCAGATCCCCAAGCTCCTCACTTTACAGCCCTGAGGATGAGCCTACAGCTTGTAAACATAGAGGTAGATTGACTGGTACACAAAAGTACCATGGCCTTGGAAGTACTTTCATTCTAGCTGATTCACACACAGTGTCAAAACATTTGAATGCAGGTTGCATCCTCTGCATAGATCATCATTTGCTATTAATACCCCAAACCCTGGTGTAAAGTAGAAATCATTGCTGACTCAAACTTTTGCCAGATGCTCTGGAATTCTTTTCTTGGTTTAACAGGTAAATCTGTCTGGTGCCTTGTGCAACAAATCCAACTTAGAGTACCACTAATGGTGATTAGATAACAGCCCTGTGTCAATACATTTGTCAATACACATGGCCTCAAGTCTAAGGATTCAGTAGCAAAATCTATCACTAGCCTTTGGCACTAAATTTCCTGTACCAAGTACACTTAAAAAAGCACCATTGTGTTTATCTTACTTGCGAAGATGATTCCTCTCTGAGGTTCATCATTCCCTGTGTGAGACAGTACCCAGAGGAAAATATGATGTTTCAACTTATTTCTGGACTCCTACCTTTGTGGTACCCTGGGACTAGTGAATATTCTCCCACCTAGTTAAGGCTCCCTTCTGAACTCCAGAGTAATTGAGATACCGATCCTGATTGAGACGCTGGCTGTGAAGTGACATTTCATGTTCCGAAAGACACTTTTTTTTTTTACTTGCGTATAAGGGTCTGTGGTCTTTTCATTCATCTTATGATTGCTGCATGGCTGGCAGTGCAGCCTTGACCTCTCAGGTTATGTGTCCACATGATGGTGCTATTTAGCGATTTCAGGTTGAGCCTGACTGCATAATATGGATAGCCATGTGTAACCCACCTCAGGCCTTGTTCCAGGACACATGGACACTCAGTCATGCAATGTATAAAATTGCATTTTATATTTCTGCCAGTAAACATTCTAGAGAAAATTGTATGTAATTATAAATACTGGCTGCATTGCATACCTAAATATATACCTTCTACTATTCAAACAGTTTTATATCAGAAAAAAACCTACTAGATGGCCCTGTATTTGTCAGAGGAGTGATGGAGTTGAATTATCACTCTTACACACACACACACACACACACACACACACACACACACACGGATGATCACACTTGGATTTCAGTTAGTCTTATTTTGATCTTGGACTTGGGTTTTAGATGTTTCAACACAGTCATATGTCATATTTGGGGTACTTGAAATGTATTTGATAGTCACTATCAAATAAGGAGACTATGCAATCCTTATTCACATTTTCTAAATGCAATGTGATTTGTTTGTTTTTTTTATTTTCTAAAGGAAGGCAGAAAAGTACAGAAATGCTAGGGTAGTGCAGTTTAGTATGAGAGAAATATACTGTAGTGATGTGCAGCCCATTAGCATTTCAAAATAAAAGTTATTCGAACAATTTATATTGCTTATAATTAATTATTACTGTAGAACAGTGTTATAGTCCCATGCAGGGGTTGGACAATGAAATTGAAACGCCTGGTTTTAGACCACAATAATTCATCTGTATAGTGTAGGGTCTCCTTTTGTGGCCAATACAGCATCAGTTCGTCTTGGGAATGACAGATACAAGTGCTGCACAGTGGCCAGAGGGAATTTGAGCCATTCTTCTTGCAGAATAGTGCCAGGTCACTACGTGATGCTGTTGGGGGAAAACGTTTCCTGACTCGATCCTCCAAAACACTCCAAAATGGCTCAATAATATTTAGATCTGGTGACTGTGCAGGCCATGGGAGATGTTCAACTTTCATGTTCATCAAATGTTCATCATGTTCATCAAACCAGTCTTGCTGTGTTATATTGGTGCATTCTCATTCTGATACACGGCACCGTCTTCAGGATACAATGTTTGAACCATTGTGTGCACATGGTCCTCCAGAATGTTTCTGTGGTCCTTGGCAGTGACACGCCAATCTAATACAAGTATTGGGGCTAGGGAATGCCATGATATTGCAGCCAGCCCAAACCATCACTGATCCACCCCCATGCTTCACTCTTGGCATGCAACAGTCTGGGTGGTACGCTTCTTTAAGGGCTTCTCCACACTGTTACTCTCCCGGATGTGGGAAAGACAGTGAAGGTGGTCTCATCAGAGAACAAAACATGTTTCAAATTGTCCACAGCCCAAGATTTTCGCTGCTGGCACCGTTCAAACTAACATATGGCATTGGCACGAGTGACCAAAGGTTTGGCTATAGCAGCCCGGCCATGTACATTGACCCTGTGGGGCTCCCAACGAACAGTTTTGGTGGAAACAGGAGAGTTGAGGTGCACATTTAATTCATTTGGCTGGTCAGATTTTGCCATGAAACCTCCAACACTAAATTGGCCAGTGTTTCAGTTTCATTGTCCAACCCCTGTATATGATGATTAGGGTAAAGTAACTTCAAACAATAAATGAAGAAATTTCTGGATAGTGTCAAATGATGAGACCAAATCATAAGTTGATGCATTTATTTATTCCTTATCTAACAATTCAGTCTTGAAGGCTTCATTAATGTGGCAATGGCTTGGAGAATTTAAATACTTAATAAAGTATGCGGCTGTCCACTGAAATGATGATGATAATGATAATAATAATAGTGACTGAATTGGCTTTTTTTATCCATCTTTACACTCTTATTTTATGATTATGCAGTTTTGCAGACTTTTGTTTAAATCAGAAAGCAAGTTACCTGACTTTTCTTGCCTCATTGTCTCTGATAATGTTCTTGAAGTAAAGTCTTTGGACTAGTTTACTCTCAATGCCATGGATTCACTGAGCACTTCATTGGTCATTGTGAAGGGCATGTAGTTTTTAATATAAATGCTAATATATGAGCAATAACATTAAATGTATTTATTATATAAATACAAATATAATTTGTACAACCAGTTATATCAGTCAGCAAGTAAATTATTGTACTTGATCCCATTCTAGGATCAACTATAGGACTTTGCATGGGCCCCCAGGAAAGCACCCATGCACTTATGAAAATAAAGATTTGCATTTTCAACTACTGTTATACAAGTGCTGCTAAAATGGCAAAAGGCTTTACCCTTCCAAATCACTGCTATATTACAGGACTCTAATAGAACAGTATGTGATAAAGTTGTGCATGATCTCAGTTTAATAATACATGCTTGTCACTTATGGGCACACAAATGCAGCATAAGCCTGAAAGTGGCCATCTGGACCTTATTTGTTATTGCTATGTAACACAATATTATTATGTTTCTTTATTTTCAGCATAAACAATACATGCTTATTATGCCAATGTTCAACAGAAATAATACAACAAATACATCTAAAGCTAATGTTTACTCAAGTCTTTTTTTCTTCATACAAGTCTGATATTTTTAATCTTCATTATCATCTTAGCATTTTTTTTTTTAAGTTTACCGTTTAATGGCAGGATCTGTCCAGCTTGACGTTCTGTGCTTTGACATATTCAAGGAGCGTTATTGTATTCTCTT
Source organism: Clarias macrocephalus (assembly GCA_011419295.1). Taxonomy (NCBI): domain Eukaryota; kingdom Metazoa; phylum Chordata; class Actinopteri; order Siluriformes; family Clariidae; genus Clarias; species Clarias macrocephalus. Next base: position 8,777 of record JAAGKR010001163.1, read on the forward strand.
AGCTTCTTCTAGTAAAAGTGCAATTTAGAGCATTAGAAAACAAGCATTGTTTAAAGCATTATGAAATGCTTTCCTAAAAAGAAAACATCCAAAATTCACACTACCTTTTTTCAGTCTTTAGGCTGGCTAGCAAACAATTTATGACACGATACTGCTGCAGATGATCTGCCTGTGCAAAATACTGTATAGTATAGTATATGGAAAATACAGTGGGGGTTGTGGATGTGATTTTACAGAATAACCATAATCTGAAAGTATTAATTCTCTATTTTATGACAAATTTGAAACAATGTCATGTCTTCAACAATTTTTCAATAAATTTGGATTTTAAAAAGTGGCAGGAACATGTCAAAAAGGATTTACAGGCACATATCTATAATGTATTACCTAGGCTTTAAATACATGGTATTGTTTTTACAGTTGCTCATGCCTGTGGATGAGAACCTCAATGAGTTCTGGATTGACTTCAACCTAGGAAGCCAGAGCATCTCCTTCTATTGTTGTTTTGGTGATGATGAGGTATTTGTTCTAGGATTAGTTTTTTTCTGGGACTTTTATACCATTTTATATGTACATTTGAATACCTGGAACATCAAGAATGGGATTTTATTTTTACTGACATTGTTTGTTTTTGTTTTTTCATTTTTTATTCCTCAGGAAAGCCAATGGGACACTCTTTGCATAACAGAAAATGAAGTCCACAGTTATACAGTGGAAGGTAAAAATAAATACACCAATTAAAATACTCTGGTCAACATTATTTTGTGTCCATATACTGTTTTTGTATATTTGAACCTGTTGTGCTTGAAGGCTCAAAACATAAATACTGTATATGTTTTCTATTTTGTGTGTCATTGCATTCCCAGACGAGGAAGGTATTAAAGTGCTGCAACTGACTCTAACTGAGCCAGTGTGTCTGAGCAGTATTCAGGGCACCAGACTCAACATTCACTTCAGTTCTTCCTTGGACATCTTGAACACCACAAAGAAGGTCTATGGGGAAACCAAGAATAAAGTGAGTGGTGACATTTCTTTTACTTATTTACTTGACTTGGAGCTTGATTTAGTGCAATCCATGGCAGAAGCAGAGTAGTGTGTACACTTTACGAGGTTGGTTAGGTGAAAACCATCTGGATTTTATTGTAATGGTTTATATCATGTATATCATTGTATCAATGTAAAATGTTAAATGAATTTACTGTTACTGAAAGCAATTTTTTGTTACACGACTTCAGAGGTTTATTGGAAAGACCACCACATCTGTGGTAAAAACTGCTGTTCAAATAATTTTGGATGAAGGAGGCTCACAGGTGAGGAAATCTGACTAAAATGGAAAAATGCTAAAATAGTTTATTTTAAATAATAATTTGACCGAGCATTCCACATCTACAAGGACTGTTGTTATTCTGCAAGTTACAAAGTATGGCTGTTTTATGGAGTCCATAAGATTGTATGGGTCTGAAATAATTTTTTATTCATAGTATTACAGTCATTTTTTGGCAGCATTTAAATTCTTAAAAAAAAAAAAAGATTGTTGATATTGATAAAAATCCGTCTAGGGTATGTCCTGCCTTGTGCCCCGGGTCACCAGAGATAGACTCCAGGCATCCCATGACCCTGTACAATATTAGCATTATAGAGAATGAGTGAGAGTGAGTGAGTGGAATTATGTAATGGATGTCAGGTTCTTGTCATGCTTAAAAATGAAATAAAGGGCCTGGAATACCTGGAAAATAGTTTTTCAAAAGTGCTTGATATTAAAAGCAAATAGGAATTATCATTATGTAATTTTATGTGTATGCAATTTTAAATATGCAATTTGACAATATAATATTTCTGTCTGTTTTGATATAAACATATTTTTTCCTGATTTATTTTCCTAATTTAGTCGAATCAGATTCCCACCATCATTAGAGCACTCCCCCATCAAGACTACTACTACCAGTCAGGGAAGGTTGAGCCACCTGACAACATCAATCTTTTCAAAGTACCCACACACGCATTACTTGGGTCGGCGGAACATACGTGGCTATTTGCTCTTTCTGCTTGAGTGATTGACTTAGAGCCACAATTAATCCCTCCCCTCTGAGAGAGCACGGCCAATCAGCTTTCTCCAACCCCAACTACACCCCCAACCATTCCCCCACCAACCCCCCCCCCCCCCCCCCCCGAGATGCAGGAGGCTACAATTCGATTCGATTCAATTCAATCCAGTTTTATTTGTATAGCGCTTTTAACAATTGTCATTGTTGCAAAGCAGTTTGACATATTCAAAAGAATTATTTAAGTTCGTATGAAATGTGAATGTGTATGAATCAAAATGGTCAGATAGTCCCTGATGAGCAAGCTGAGGGTGACAGTGGCACGGGAAAACTCCCTGAGATGGCAATAGGAAGAAACCTTGAGAGGAACCAGACTCAACAGGGAACCCATCCTCATTTGGGTGAAACAGAAAGCAGGAATTGATCTGCATTCATACCGTGCGTTCGGTGGCAGGCAGTTCAGTATTACCGCTACAGCATCACCTGGGAATTGAACTCACAATCTCCGGATGAGAGAAACACAAGCCTTGTATTACTGGCTCATTTAGGGTGTCCAGGTCCTACAGCCATGCTGTTGGGGGAGGGTGGGGGTGGACCTACTCAATATTAGGTGGCTGGTCATAATGTTATGGCTGATCAGTGTATATTCTCCATGCGAAGTTATTTTTAAAAAATGTGTGGGTGTGTTTTTTATTCAACTTCTGTTGCACTCATAGCTGGTCATTGGTGTTAATTGGTAGAATAATTAATAATAACTTCTCTGTAAATTAATAGCCATAGTGCTTTAGAAAGTCACAAAAATCTTGAATTGCAGTTTTTAGTTTTAACACTCTTGTTTAAGAATGTACCCTGCAGGGCATAACAAAGCATCATAATATAGTAATTATAACATTCTAATACCACTATACACTTCTCCAAATGCTCACTTCACTCAGCTTCAGCTGTTTTTGTCTGAGCATTTTTTCTTATCTGATGTTTATATATAAATACATTTTGATTGTAAAAAAAAGTTTAATTCATATTTTCTAGAATAAATTGAAATACAGCTCCTGTATAGTTGTATAGTTTTAGTGTCTGATTTGGTAACAGTTCAATTTCAGACTATTATACACTATTCTTGGGAAATAATAATCTACAGATAAAACCACCAAAAATGGAGGTTTTGTTAATTGCTTGACTACTGTATGTCATGTTCAGGTTCTTTTTCCGGAGAGTCAGGGCTCATCTCAGCACTTGGAAAAAAATGTAAATTCTTCAGTGAGGAGTGACACCCAATTGCTGACATCCCATGAGAGAAATCCCCGAAACATTAACCAGCAGGCAAAATGTTTTAATTATATCATACAGAATTTCTAACCAATGCATTTGATTTAAAAAAATATATAATAAATTTAATATTAGTATAATATGTGAAAGAGTGATTTAGTGAGTACTATTTCCAAATGAAACCCCAGCACTTGTCAGATTCCTGCAGATTCTTAATATATGCTGCCAGATAACTATTCATCTTGTTCTTTTGTCTATTTGAGAGGCATGTCCTGGTAATGTCAAATCACCACCCAATGGGACACCACCCATTTTCTCCACTTATTGACGGTGACCCATATGATGGTTCATCTAATGTTTTGGAGCTTTATTTTACCCCTATCTTATTCTAAACATTTTACTAATGAGGTCCTGTACATACTTTGTCAGCTTCTTTTGGACCATGACTTCATCAGTTCTATCACTTTATAAATGGCAGGTGTCTGATACTTCTACGTTATCATGAATTTAAATGTTATAGGTCAATTCTGAGATCAACCACATGCCCCATTGTAAAAGGATGAGCACACTTGTGCACCAGGCTATTGCTTTTTTATTTTTATTTTAGTGTGTTATGATGCTCTGGTATTAATTACAAATAATTGTTTTCTCTTTATTCATTATTATTATTTAGATGATAACCCCATTGATGAGCAAAGTGTCAGAGTCATGTATGTACATCTCTGGCAGCGCGGGACGTAAACTTGGCAGAAGCTCGTTCAGTTGTGTGTTGCCTGCATGTAAGTCAAACTGTACATTTTCATAATGGTGTAATGTAATGAAAGCTTAAATTGAAATGTTAAAGTATTTATTTCTCTTGTTTCAACTTAGTTTCACTATTTGCAGCAAACAGTGTAGGTATATATAAAAATTCTTTTTATTTTATTTTATTCTTTGTCTCCTGTGGTGTTTCACGATAGCTGCTTCAGGGAAGTCAAAGGTGAAACCTGCTCTAGAGATGGTGGGCCCAGATATAAAACAGGACCGGGACGGTCAACAAGGGACGGAAAAATATCGCAGAGTAAGTAAGAGTTAAAGCTAGATACATAAATATTTGGACATAGTCAATGTTAATGTTAAAAAGTTATTTTATCCTTCTACCACAGTAGATAGATGCTACCACAGTAGAAGTATATTGGAGCATAGTTCAATAAATTTTTAGATATTTTTTAATTTTTTCATTTTTTAGATAATTTTAGATATTGTTACAAAGCAGCTTTACAGAAATGTAAAGTTTACTTTGTAACAACTTTGTCCAGAAAAGTTTTGGATTGCTTTCAGAGTATTCATTTATTCATTGTCCATCTGCACTCTAAAGCACTGTTTAACAACTGAATCTAAGCAGATCAAATACATAAGATATACTTCTTTCATATACTGCTTTTTGTCTTCAGTCGCATCAAGAAATACAAGCTAACAGTTGCCATTTATGCACATGCCATAAAATGAGGTAGTATTCTTTGACTCATGAGTAGTTCTTATCCCTCTTCATAAAATTTCCTTACCGTCACTTAAGTTCAAGTTGATCTCTGTTTCGTCTGTTGTGTGTAGAATGTTGTCCCAGAATAGTATGACAGGGGGTTTATATCTTGCGGTAAACCCTCTTTGTAGCTCACGTCAGCTAGCAGTAATGAAGGGTCAAAACACAGCAGGCACAGTTCAGTGGCAATTCGGAATGATTTGGAAGCATTTAATAAGCTAGCAAAGTGTTGTTTAAGATGACATAGCACTTTCAGCAAGATATCACATCTGCTAATGTTACCATACTGTTTTTGAATGTGGGTTTTGGCTAACAGATGCTCTCTCTTCTTTCTGGTACACTGTACTGCCACTGAATCCAATTGGACTGGAAAGGAGACTTTTTGATATTTCAACTTAATGATGGCTTGTTCACTGGCTGTGACAGCCCTTTAGAATCCATATCGAGAGTTCCAAATGCAAATGCCAGAATCAAGTTTAGACCTTTTATTTGTTTGTTACTTCTAAGTAATTAGTGAGGTAAAAACATGCACCTGGTCATGGAACAGCTGAACAGCCAGTTATAAAAAAAAAATTGGGGGCCTTAAAAAAGGGATGAATGCACAAATGTGGTTTAATCCTAACTCCATTTAATAGACTTTGATGCAAATCCCCTCAAAGCTGAAAGAATGTATGTTTAGATCATATTTAATTTATTTTGAGTAAATTCATATTCTTTATTCAATTTAATTTCAACTCATAAATAATTCAGTACACAACTACTGTAAAATAAAAATACATTTTAGTTTGCAAATACTGATGAACCTGGCTGTATGTTCACTACAGATACTCTTTCTCAATCTGTTTTTAACATGGCGTACTGTTTTTGTAGCACATTCCTGTAGAGAAAGTTGTGGAAATGGTGCAGACTGACCAAGAGCTCCAAGAAGAGGCTTTGGGTAAAGTTATGCTGTCTGTTCAATGCTAAGGATTTCTTATGTCTAATACTTTGTAGCATGTTTTTTATATATATATATAATATATAATATATATATATATATGTTTTATATATATATATATATATATAATATATATATATATATGTTTTGTTTTGTTTTTATAAAAGATAACAGCATAGTTCTAGACACTCAGCCATCTGTGTGGAGGGGAAGCTCTATGTAAGTTTTATTCATTTGATTGATGTTTTTTTTGTGTGTATTTGTTTATTTATTTATTCTATTCATTAATTTAGTTGTGACAAAATAATGGGATAATTTGATAATTTTATACAGTGCATTTTATTACTGTGTTATTTAAAATTTACTAGACTTTTTGAGCTGAGAAATCTAATTTGCTTCAATGTACAGGGTGGGCCATTTATATGGATACACCTTAATAAAATGGGAATGGTTGGTGATATTAATGTCCTGTTTGTGGCACATTAGTATATGTGAGGGGGCAAACTTTTCAAGATGGGTGGTGACCATGGTGGCCATTTTGAAGTCGGCCATCTTGGATCCAACTTTTGTTTTTTCAATAGGAAGAGGGTCATGTGACACATCAAACTTATTGGGAATTTCACAAGAAAAACAATGGTGTGCTTGGTTTTAACGTAACTTTATTGTTTCATGAGTTATTTACAAGTTTCTCTTTGTTCACAGCCATTGACATGTCGAAGAGGTTAACTCGTGATGAGGGGATTGAAATTGTGTTGATATCTAGTGAACGCAGTAACTGGGTCATTGCAGCAGATTTCAATGCAAGACACCCTACGAGACCACCCATCTCCCATGCTACAGTTAGGAAACTGCTTGCTAAGTTTCGTGAAACTGGTTCAGTGTTGGATTTGCCAAAATGTGGACGCATGAAAACTGTCACTAATGAACAAAGATCAGTGGCTGTCCTAGCTTCATTCAGCAAGAGCCCACAGCGTAGCACTCGCTGCATGTCACTGGAGAGTGGCATTAGTCGAACATCCCTTCGGCGGATATTAGCTACTCACAAATGGCACCCTTACAAACTCCAGCTACTGCAGCATCTCAACGAGGATGACCCAGATCGGCGCACACAATTTGCAGAATGGGCAAAACAAAAATTGGAAAGGGACCCTCAGTACACGCAGAAGATTTTGTTCAGTGATGAGGCAAACTTTTATGTGAATGGTGAAGTTAACAAACAAAACCACCGCTATTGGTCTGACACTAACCCACATTGGATAGATCCCTCCAAGACTGTTGGAACAAAAAAAGTGATGGTATGGTGTGGTATATGGGGTACAAAGATAGTGGGGCCATTCTTCATCAATGGAAACGTCAAGGCCACTGGATATTTGAAATTGCTACATGATGATGTGTTTCCCTCTTTATGCACTGAAGCTGGCACGTTCCCTGAGTTTTTCCAGCAAGATGGTGCACCACACATTATGGGTGTCAGGTCCGAGCATTCCTGGATGAACAGTTTCCTGAAAAGTGGATTGGTCGTCGTGGGCCAGTTGAATGGCCCCCAAGGTCTCCCGATCTGACCCCCTTAGACTTTTATTTTTGGGGTAATCTGAAGGCAATTGTCTATGGTGTGAAGATACGAGATGTGCAGCACCTGAAACTACGGATACTGGCTGTGCTGGCATTTCTCCTGCGGTGTTGCTATAAGTGTGTGATAGCAACACCGCATAAGAGTGGGAGAAGAGGGTTGCATTGACAATCCATCACAATGGGCAACACATTGAACACATTTTATAAGTGGTCAGAAACTTGTAAATAATTCATGAAAGAATAAAGTTACGTTAAAACCACCATTGTTTTTCTTGTGAAATTCCTAATAAGTTTGATGTGTCACATGATCCTCTTCCTATTGAAAAAACAAAAGTTGGATCCAAGATGGCCGACTTCAAAATGGCCATCATGGTCACCACTCATTTTGAAAAGTTTGCCCCCTCACATATATTAATGTGTCACAAACAGGACGTTAATATCACCAACCATTCCCATTTTATTAAGGTGTATCCATATAAATGGCCCACCCTGTACATTCGGAATTATAAGACATTAGCATCTGTCACTGCTAACACCACTAGTATCTGTTAATATTGATTTTATGTTTTATTCCATTGCCAGATTTTCAAGTCCCAGCTGCCTTAACAGGAAGAGAATTTCTGTGTCTGGGTCATTATTCCCATGTCAACAACCTTCACATCGATCTAAATCAGGTGACAGTGGGTGCTTGAGACAAAAAAAGCTTAGCTCAAATACTCATTAGTTTGGTATCAGTTCCGGAACATTATGATTGAGTTTACAGTGTCAAAGGCTATTCAATAGTCATGCCGCACATTGTTTCATGCTCTGCATCTGTCTCCAGATCCACCACAGCAGTCACTGCCAGCCCAGAGGAGCTCTGGTGGACTGAGCCACAAAGAGCTACATGCTCAGCTAACTCAAAGACTGGAGCAGGTGCTGAGAGAGCGTGAGCAGCAAGAGCAAAACCCCCCAGAGATTAGGGCTGCTGAAAAAGAGACTGGACTTGTGAAAAAGCCACAGGGACCAACCTCAGCTGAACAGAGTGGATGGGCTAAGGGCAGTGGGGTTGACAGAAGCAACAATACAGTAAGAACATTGCAGTGGTAATAAATCAGCACAGAAAATAGGTTTAATGTTTCTTGTAAATGTATATAGTTTTGAAATAATTGGTTATGATTATTTGCTAAGGTTGATTCAGTTTTAAAATATTATATAAAATAGTGTTTTTAATTTACCATTGTGCACACAAAAATCTACCATCATGACATCCTCCAGAATGTTAAGGGGGATATGTATATCTGCTTGCATATGAGATTTAATAATTGCAGTAACTGTATTTTCTTTTTACCATTTTATTTTTCTTTAGAAGACAGAGAAAGCAGCCCAAAGCATGGTGAAGCAAATCAAAAACCATTACAATCAGACTGGCTTTAGTACAGCAGCACAAGAGCAGGTTTCCTGGTTTAACAGTGTACCAACTAACAGGTAAAATAGACCCATTATATTGTTTGTTTACATTTACCTGTCTGTTACTTATTTTGTTTCTGTTTTATTTGGTAGATACTCTTTCAACAAGAGCTGGTGTCCAAGTTCAGTTGTAAGTTTTTTCTAAGTTTTTTTCTAAGTTGTTCTGGATTTGTATATACAGTATACTTCCTACTGCATCGTATTTTTGTTGTTCCAGGCCAGGATCTCTGCTCATACACATGGCCTTTTGAAGCCATCATCAGCATATCAGTCTAAGGGAGCATCAGATCAGAATAAGTACTTATTTCAAATAAAATCTTGGGAAATAAGTCATGAGTATTAAATATTTTTAAATACTGAAATAATTCGTTATCTATCTGTGGTGTTGTGTTTTCCTCAACTGATTTATTTGTGATTTTTTGTTAGGGACATATATGCATTTGGTCTAGATGCTCCAGAACTCAGTAAGGTAAATGTCTTGATTATTTTAATTATCTGTGTACTGTGTAATACATTGTGCAGGTTTTATGTGGTTCGTGTGGTCCTGATTCAGTCTGTTGCTACCTAGAAAAAAAGTAGGAAGTCCTCTGAAATGTTTGGAATGAACAGCAGGTAGTTAATCCTCTGGTTTCTAAATCAAGCTATGTTGTGAACATATATTTTTTTTAAAGAGGAACGGATATATAGAATATTTATAGAAAAATTTATATTCACAACTTCATAGTGACTTAACTTGCCTCTTTTTTTTTTCTTTTTCTTTTTTTTGACTTCAATGTACTAAGCAGTTCCTTGACTCTTTCCAGCACCTCTAAGAAATGTCCTCCTGTCAAGGTCAGAGAATTATTAAAACAATTTGCTAAGTACTGCAAGCCTAGTACTGTTGGTTTTGCCATATACTGTTGACATTATATTTTCAAATGAAAGATGAATGAGATGGTAGATCAAGATTTCAGCTTTACATTCATGATATTTACATGTATTCTTAATATCTTTGGTGACAGTAAAAGTATCGGGGGGGGGGGATACTTTAAATAAGTATTTAAATTATACACCTATCCCCCATACATGACACCTTTAACTTTATTGAAAGTTATGTTGGGGTCTGTAGTAGCCAGCCAGCCCCAGGAACTGCCTCAGAACACTCTGGTATACAGAGGAGTTTATGGGTGATTAAAGTGACATTTCCCTACTTGTAGATGAAAGGTTTACTGTAGTGTATCCTTAAACTTATAGGTAGCATAATCAAATCGTGTGTATTGCATGTCTCTTAAGTGTTGTAGTGTTATCCTTCTGTTTAATTTAACCTCTTGAGACACAAATGTCCTTATATGAGGACATGGCATTTTCTCCCAATTTAAAATATCCTTGTATGATCCTTAAGTGTTTCCCACAGGTCTGAAATATACCTGTATTACCTGCAAGCACAAAATTGGTCTACTACATACAACAAATGATAAATACATATGACTTTTAATACAATATTTTATTTATATGAGACTTCTATTAATTTTACATTTCAGAGATTCAAACGATTCAATCAATCTACCCATATGGGAAGAGTAAGATGAAGTAAAAAAATTAAGAACTAAAGACTCTTTTGTGTATAAAGATGCCATTGTTTGTCAGAGCAGGTAGTCCTTAAAAACATAGCATTCATAGCCATTTTTGCATTACTATGTTTTAATAAATATCAGTGTTTCCCACATGTAGAGTATACTTGGCTGGGTACAGTTATCTTTAATGGATGTTTATTCTGCTGCACAAAATTGAAATTCCAAGTGTGTACTGATGCACTACAGAAAATAATTGACCTCATGGTTTGCTAATGTTGTCAGTAGCATAATCCCCATCATTCTTAGCTAAAATGGCACAATCTGGATTTTTTTTTTCTTTTTTCTTTTTTGTAAACAACAAATGCACTTTTCACAGGCGAAATCCAGGGCTCAAACAAAGAGTAGACACTTAGAGCTATTAATTATTTAAACAATCAGTGTAACAGGCCAAACTTGGGCAACAAGAAACGCCTGGAAGTCACATATTCCAATCTTTTTTATCTTTTCTCACATAGAAATTAGCGGCTTCCTACAAAAGGATGTCCGTAGTTTAACAGCTAGATGTAAATATCATGGGGTGAAAGTTGAAATTATGATCCATTGTCTCATACTCATCTTTTGACCTCAGAACCAGATGTTTTAAGAAGTAAGCTAGGTTTTTCGTTTTTGTCCATATAGTGCAGTTTTATTTCAAAATTTTGTGCTTTTTGTTTTATTTGTTTGTGTATGTATAGCTTGCAGGACGTCATGTGAAGAAGCATCTGTTCAGTGACACTGATACCGACAACATGACTGAAACTAGCTGGCTTAACTCAGCCAACAGGAGACCTAAGCCTAAATTGGCAGACTACACAAGAAAGCCAGTTAAATCCACTTATCCTCCTGCAAACTTCACATGTATGTCTTTTCTACAGCCATGCTATTCTTGTTTGTTCTGGAGAAAGTCATAAACTACATCATGTAAATTGTTTGTAATAATTTCTTATTTATGTTAATTTTTCTACCACATCAAGAACATTTTAAAAAATTTATTGCAACAATTATTTTTGTTGTGACAAATGTTTTTTTTTATTTTTTATTTATTTATATAATTTCTTTTGCCTCCTTAACAAAACCTTTATCTATTCAACTCCAGTACAAATCCTATTTTAAGTAACAGGCTGTACTTCTCAAACTGGAGATGAGCAGATTTTTATTGTAAATTAGGATCATTTACACAGGAAAACATTGACATTTTGGCATTCAGGTTATTTCTGAGAAAATTTCTCCCTAATGTAAAATTTGAGGTGTATGTATCCTATGATGATGTAATAACGTTACTGTTTTCTCATGAATTGTTTACATGAATACATAAGATTCTATGGCTATAACACTCACTCTGACAACTGGCTGCAGGCTTATTCTGGGCTTTGTCTTTTTAAGATATTCAAACCACTTCCAAAAAATCGATATTGTGTCTTTTTGTCACCAGTTTTCTCAGATATGGAGGATGGCGCAAATTGACTTTCATTGTGGCATTTGTGCCCCTCATGGGTTCCACTCTTTTTTTTTTTTTTTTTTTTTTTAAGATATCCTTTGCAAAGGAATTTTCTTCCTTCTTCTAAAAACTGCCTGTTGTCATTTAATAATGTCTGCTGCATGACAGGCTGTTAGATTTATCCATATTGAGTCAAAATGTCCAAAGCACATCATCTGTCATCAATTTTATCATAGTTTCAATTCAAGATCATTTTATTGTCTATTCTTTAGACTTGTAAATTCTAGAATTGACATATTTCTCTGCAATTCTCTAAATACTGATTATATGTTAAACTGCTAATTAATTTAATTACACACCAACTTAATGAGATTTTGTAAAAAAAAAAATCATAGTAATCCAAAAAATATTTAATATTTAAAAGATAGCAATCCAAAAAATATTTTAAGACAAAAAGATAGATATTCAATTAGTACAAAAGAAATGGGTTGTTTGGCCTACAGAAACAATTACAAACCGCCTTTGGTTAAATACTATATTGGCATACAACTCAGTGTTTCATCAGTGTTGTGTTCTTTTATTAATAGGGAAAAGAAGGTGTAAATAAAATTATTCCTGTTATTTTAGTTGAAACTCCAAAAACGGACATTCCCTCGCCAAAGTTGGCAAAAGTGTCGTCTAAAACGAAGAGGGTAAGTGAATGTATATATCTGAAGAATGATTTTCACATTTCTATTGACATGTCTTTTAATGCTGGGTTTAACTTCAGAAAAGGCAGACGAAGGTGGTTGAAGAAAAGCATAAAACAAGCAAGGATGTTGCTAGCCCAAAGCCCACAGACAGACGTCGAAGAGCCACAATTCTGACCAAGTCCTACAGAGAGTTGTCTGACTCTCAGAGTGAGTCAGAAACAAATGAACCACCTCCAGCAAAGGCAGGATTCTGTCACTTTTCTGTAATAAATAGCAATTGTAATCCTTTGTGTGTTTGCTACTTAGTGACACATTGAACTCTTCTCTCATTAAACAGAAGTTTATTGCCAAACAGCCAGAAAAGTCTCAGAGGATAGATTCAATTCAGAACAAGGCTGCTACAGTTGAACCTAAAAAAAAAAAAAAAACTTGTACACTCAGGTCAAAGACAGTCCATAAAGCTTTAAAGGAAAAACGGGAAAAAGAATTGTCTAACCATGAAAAATCAATACATAAGGAGATGATTACAGATCTGGGGTCAACCAAAGGACAGGAAAGTGTGTTGCTCCCTAAACTTCCTTCTTCCCGTGCCCCTCTCCTCCCCACTAACATAGGTAAATGTAAGATTTTTTTTACTGAAAAAGCTGACCCCATACAAGCTTTGCCTTTTTATCACTATTAAATATATTAATCTTTGCGTCTGGCTTTAGCGGCAATACCGAGCACAGCCATGCTGAGATCAGCTCTTGCTCCAGTGGTTCCTGTGTGTAAAGTAGAGACATTTACTTTGATTTAAAAAATCTGAACATTATATGATTCATGTAATTTTTTTCTAGCTGATTTTAAACTCTTCTGGAATTTTATCAACCACAGACACCTCAGGTGCTTCAGTCTTCCTCTGGGCAGGGCATAGTACAAGAACGAATTAAAGATATCCATTCTGATCAAAGTGATAAGGAGAATAAACAACCAGGAAAATACAGTACCCGTTCAGTGACCGGTATCAAGCTAATGGAGAAGAAAGAGGGCAGTGATGTCTTGGGTTTTGAACAGTCATTAAACAGGAAGAAATTGCTTTCTTCCACATCGACAAAAGAAAGTTGGGCTTCCAAACACACATCTTTCTACCGTTCGCCATTTTCCATTGAGAAGATGAGATGTAAGAAATTAAGTTTTCATTTACTTTATATCCTAAAAATGCTTGACGCTATCTGATGTTTAAGGTATGAGTTATTTTCCTTAGCTGCAGAGACAAATGCATATCTACCTAGATCTCCTTCAACACCACCCCAACCTTTGTGCATCTCTCCTGTTGGTGCTCCTCCTTTGGAGTTGCCTAGTCATCTCAGAGGGATCCAAGCATCCTCCTTCTATAGGACTCCAGGAGGACTGGATAGTGCCGCATGTCTTCCTCACTCTTTTGTAACTCCTGTTCTTCAGTGGCAAACTGCTCAAGAGGTACATCTGGCAAGAAGTAGGGCTGCAACAAATTTAAGAAAGAAATACTCTCCAACATGTTAATGCACTGTTTACTTAACAAATAGCAAAACTTGCTAATAATGTAGTAATGCATAACCAATGGACAAGCATTGGGATGTGCTGGAGTATTTTGACTCTCTTGTCATCAATACAAGGTACTGCCACACTGCATAAAAATAAATCTGCATAAAATTTTCGTAAAATTGACAAACTATTACCACAACTTAAGGCAATATAAAGAGAAAGGTACTTCAGTGAAACATTTGTGTGCAAATTCCTTTTCCAGACAGTTTATTTTTTTTACTGTAAAATATATAACTATCTATTTTGTGATACAAAATTTTTATTCGTATTGCCTGTATGGCCATAGCATAGGAACAAGGCTGCCTGATTTAAATATTCATATAGATACAAATCATGTTTGTTTACTTACCTGCAATTTCTTTTACAGAAAGTTTATTTATCAGTATTTGTATTAATGTTAATGTCAATAAAATTATATTGTCAGTTCTTCTGATTTGTACCTGCACCAAATATGAATCTCGACTAATTTCAACATAATATTGGTAAATTGTTGAAATGTTTTTATATAGTGTAGCTATATCTCACTCTTCTGTTTTAGAGTTCTAGGCAGCCATTTGTTCCCCCGCTTTTTGCCTCCACTGGTAGGGAGAAAAGTTCTTCCCTGCTCAACTCTCCAGCTCTAGAAGAAGAACTTAAGGGCTTTCTAAACAGCACCAGTCAAGGTGCCCTTCAAGCATCATTTGACAAAGAGTCTGTCGTCTCTTTGATGACATTAAGCCAATCATCACACACATCTGTGAAAAATATGTCTGTAATCTGCACAGAACCTGAGGTAGAGAGGTTAATTGTTTTGTGCCAAGCTTGGCTACATATTTGATTATGCTCATGCATTTGGAAATGGTCTTTTTAATAGTAAATCACTTTTCACAGAAAACACCTGCATCTGTTCAGGGAGGCAGTGTTGGAAAGGCAGAATCAGGTAATATCAATCACTCTCTCTTTTTTACATGTTTTCACATTTTAACATCTGATCCACTGCGATATCAGGTCCAGCAACCACTCGCACTTGGCACAGCTCATGCAGTTGCACAAGTCTGTCTGAAGGAGATGACAGTAAAGAGGAAGACAAGATGACCAAAACTGGGCCCAGTGAACTCGCTGTTAGAATGAAGCCAAGAAAGTTGTTCAAACCTAATAGCAATCAACCTTCCACGAAAAAAGGTTAATGTTGCTCTTATTTTTTGTGAACATTATAAAAGAAATTTCATGTATGTACAACATATGGCAGTGAAACTTTGGTACAATTAACATTCTATTCTCTTCATAATTAATGACAGCATGAAGTAATTGTAACAACTGAGATTATGAAAGAAATATAATGAAAACAAAACTTTTGTTGTGGTACATGCAAGTTGGCAGCACCATTAAAGGGGAGAAGGAGAAGGAATCAGGTAAGGGGAAAGGACTCAGTTGGGTTGATCAACTCCTAGCTTTTCCTTAATTTCGCACTCGTCTTGACTATTATGAAAGATTAAGAATGTATTGGCATAGTGGTCTGGTATGTAGCACTATGACCTCTTACCTACATGTCAGGGTTTGATTTCCGCCTCGGGTCTGTGTTCATGGTGTTTGACTGTTCTCCCTGTGCTTGGTGGGTTTCCTCTGGGTACTGTGGTTTCCTCCCACAGGCCAAATATGGGCAGATTAGGTTAATTGGCTACCCAGATTGTCCAGAGTGTGTTTCTGTGTGTGTGTGTGTGTGTGTGTGTGTGTGTGTGTGTGTGTGTGTGTGTGTGTGTGTGTGTATACCCTACAATGTATTGGCACCCTATCCAGGGTGTACCCAACCTTGTGCCCTAAGTCTCCTGGGATAAGCTCCAGGCCCCCGTGTCCCTGTATACTGGATAAGTGGTATAGAAGATTAATAAACAAATGTTCTACAGTACATAGATTATGTTTGGTTGTTACTGCTAATTGTGGGGGGTACTTTAAAGCATATGAGAATGTGCAGTGTATTGTTATTTATTATACTTTCAGTGCATATAGCCATACACATTTACTTATATATACACTGATTGGCCATAACATAAATTACCATGAAAGGTGATATGAATGCCGACATAGAATATATTAGCCAGCAACTGAACAGTCAGTTCTCAAAGTTTATGTGTTTTAAAAAGGAAAAATGGCCATGCATAAGCATCTGAGTGAATTTGACAAGAGGCAAATTGTGATTGCTGGATGACCGAGCCAAAACGTCAGGTCCCCGTTATGCTGTGGTTAATCTTTATCAGAAGTGGTCCTAGAAGGGTCAATCATGTACAGGTTCATGGGGTCACAAGGCTCATGGTTTCACATGGTCTGATCCCACATAATAGTCTATTTTGACAATAATTGAGATAAATAATTGTGTCAGAATACACTGCATCGCAGCTTGCTGCATGTGGATCTGCGTAGCCAAAAACAAATCAGAGCACCCATGCTTATCCGTGTCCACTTCTAAAAGCACCTACATCTGGAACATGAAAAACAGATCTGGAGCAAGAAGCAATGGAAGTAGGTGGCATGGTCTGGAGAATCATGTTTTCTTTTACATCCCGTGGTTGGCTGAGTACATGTGCGTTGATTATAGGGAGAGTTGGCACCGGATGCAATATGGGAAGAAGACAATCTGAGAGAGGCAGTGTAAAGTCTGGGCAATGTTCTCTTAGGAAACCTTTAGTCCTGGCATTTATGTTACTTTGAGGCGCACCACCTACATAATCATTGTTGCAGACCAAGCACACCCTTTTGCTGAAGCAGTATTTTACCTGTTGGCAGTGGCCTCTTTCAGTAGGATAAAAAATGTTCAGGAATGGTTTGAGGAATATGACAAAATGCTTGTGGTATTGACGTTGTTTCCAGATTTATCAGATCTCAGTCCAGGTGAGCATCTGTGGGATGTGCTGGGCAAAGAAGTCTTATCTTTTAAGTCATGAGGTGGGGCTTCTATAGATCTGTTGTTGTTAGACTTGGCACCAGATACAACAGCACACCTTTAAAAGTCTTGCGGAGTCCATGCCTCGATAGGTTGACAGGTTTTTTCTTGTGATGGCTAATTAATGTTTACTTAGAGCTATATTAACAAATATTTGTTAAAAATGTATTTATAAGCATTACCAAAGATACATGTTTTTGAAATTGAAATTGGTAGGAAAAAAATATTAGAACAAATTAACACCATTAAAAAGATTTTGGCAACTACAGCATTGAGACATCTCTCAAGCAATTATTAGCTTTATGCAGAATTGTGATTTGATTTTGGCTCATTACTTTTGGCAAATCATCTTTAACTCTTCAGAGAACAAGGGTCATTCTGATGAACTTGTAATTTTTAAAATCCTTCATAAATGTAGATAATTTCAGTAAATTCAAGTATTTTATTTTATTTATTTATTTATTTTTGGCCGTATTTTTGTGGATTTTGCCTTGTTGAAACATTCACCAATCTATCATATTCAGTTTTTTGGCAGATGAGAATAAAATCTCCATTAATATGTCCCAGTACACTGCTTCATTACGTTTACTTTGATGATGTGTCTCTTCCTTATTATTAATCTGGAGCATGTTGTGAAAGCTTGTATGGTGCACCTGTTTGAGGATGTGTTTCAAGAACTTTGGGCCTGCATATTTCTGAAAATATACCCATTGTACTCATAAGGATGTCTGTAATGTTTGCAATAGCTTCGTAGCAGTTTGCATTCAAGCTTTGTTTAATCATATTATCCCTGAGAACTTAAAGAAGCTTCTTCACACTGCTTGTTGCCAATTGTAACATCTTTTATGACACATGGTGCTGTTTTTAATTGTCATACAAAGTATTTCTTCATATTTAAAAGTACAAAGATATTTTGTTTAAATGTAAAGAGGATTTATGAAGAGGAAGTATATTAACAAAATCAGAAGTGTCTGAATGCTTTCTCTCACTGTATACAAAACAGCTTTACTGTGATGTTCGTTAAGCTGTTTTAGCTAAGCATTAGCAATGGAGGTGCTTAGAATATATTTCTCACAAGTTGTTTGCTTATTTTGATGGATATATTACCAGCTACTGGAGATATGGGAATACGGTCCACAGTGGTGTCAAGCTGTTGGGAGGCAAGTATGAAGGCAGATGTGGACCTTGTACAGTCTGAAGTGAGCACATCCCAGGAGATTGGTTATGTCTGCCGCCAGTTCAGCTCTGAGTTTAAGAAAAAATTTGAGGTAGGTGAAGACCAAAGTATTTTTAAATAAATGGGGAACAGCTGAGACAGACAATTCAAATCATGAGCAATATGAATATATAGTAATATGCCATTGACAGAAGTATGAACTTAACTATATAAGATTCAAAGAACTTTATTAATAGCTGATGTAATAGCTAAATGTAATAGCTGAACTCATACATCATATATCATAACAAGACAACTATACTTTATGCTTTAATCATCTTAATCAACAAATGAAGTTCTATTTCACCCTCTTAACTGGCAGTGTTTAACATGAACTGCACATTGTGCTGGTATTTCCCATTAAGTCATGAAATGACTGGGATGTAGGATTCAGTATATCTACCTTGTCACTTCATACCTGTATTCTATGCGTTAGTCCCACTAGAACGGCATAAAAAGTTTGAAGCTATTGTGTTCAGCTCGTAATTTCATTTAAAGCGACTTTTGTCCTCCAAAACTGTGATGGTCTCTAAGGTTGTGCATCGCCTGAAGTGCTAGTGCACCCTTCTGCGGTATACAAGTTACTAGATATATGAGCTATGTAGAGATATTGTGCAAAACAAACATTGTAAGTTAATATATTTTAAGTGGGTAAATTATTGGTGAGAGTTAATTGATTAATGATTAGTCATTAACATCCCTATCCCTTACACAATGGAACTAATAGGCTGCACGGTACCAGCTGTGTCTACACCAAACCAAGTTCAGGAGGATCCCTACACTGAATACACTAAGTGCTATATTTAACTCAAGATGAGCAACTAAACAGACATAAACCACCTAACCACATCAAATCTGGCAAGGCTATGAATCGTCAATGCTTGGCTTTGATGCTGGTTACCACTCAGCAAATATCTGATATTATCAGAAAAATAATAGACATACCTCAGCTAAAATTGCTGACTGCGTCTGCAAAGATATACACAATTAATTATGTTCCAGCATTAAATCCTTTTCTATAGCTTGGAGTTTAAGCCTTATTGTGGTGCTTGACCAGTAGGCACAAGCCTCGCATATCTGTCACTGGGTTACTGCCTTACTCCTCCAACTACACTCTGACTACAGAGGTACTACTTCAACCTCAAGCAGTTCCCATATGCAGCCAGCAGGTGTTACATATGTTTGCTGTGATTCTCTCTTCAACCCTACCTCTTTGCCGCCCATCCCCAAACTGGCTCATTTGTCCACAGTAGGTCAAAAGGAGCAGAGGACATACTGTACTATTTCCTTCATCATAAGTCCAGTGTATCTCAGTTTAAGAATTACAAGGACAGTTATGTGGCAAACCTTTAGCGGTTTTTAATCCACACTGCATTGACTGAAGCCTTGCTCCTTAGGACCTGTGGGTCCTGCTAGAGCTTCTAATAATAGCCTTTCACATACCAGTTGGACCCTGTTACAGGTTTCAACACAAGGTGTAAACATATGTGCTGGGTATTGTCTGGACAATGCATAGAAGATAGATTCTAGTGTTATTGTTTTCAAGCGGATGAGACAGTGTTAAGTGTGCTTGTGTTACAGTGACATCGAATGCAGGGTGTAGACTACAGGATTTAGCTCGGTCAGGAATGACTTGTCCCTAGGCTAAGGACTTGTTAGTCAACAAAGCACTGAGTTGACTTTGCTAAATCTCTCCCTCAGTGCCTCAGACAGAGAATACAAAAGCTGTGGGATTCACCAGAATTAAATATCACTTTGTGATTGTGAATTAATTTTTTCAATTCTCTTAAACCTCAGCTAAGCTTTTGAGTAGTAGCACATAAATTATGTCCATGCATCAACTGAAGCATGCTGCAGGTTTACAAAGGTGTATAACCAAGGTGGCATTTATTTGCAATGATTGCCAGAACGAGGGCGTTACCTAACACCCACTTTATTTTTTTGTTGAGCTCATTTGACTGGCTGTGGCACTGCCCTGTACCTAAGGTTGTAATCTTTTCTGCAGCGACTTCTGGATAATGGTCCTGTAAGTTTTGCCCAGATTGAAGATGGTACCCTTGATGTCATTTGGAGCCACCGTAAAATAGATTCCAGAAAAAGAAACACAGATTCAGTAGATACTAAATCACTGCCATTTCATGGTTGTGCAGGTGGTCTAATTTGATCAATGAAAGCATATCCAGATGCTAAACTTGAACAGTCTGATGAAACATCCTTACAGATGGCAAATGTATGAAATGTCATTTCAAAATCTTTAATGTATTTTGTTTTATTAAACTATAATTATCAGTAGGTTTTAACTTCACTTAAATTATGCTTAAAATAATTTTCTGACAGTAATTTCTTGTTGCTGATTGTATCTTAGAACCGTTCAAGGAGAATGGATCTCTTCACCAATCAGTCCCTAAAGACCTACAAGCAACATGTCTCCACTATAACCATGAAAGTACAACAGTACAGGTCAGACAAGTATCAAGGTTACTAATATCTTAGTTTCAAGGTTTGACTTTTCCAAACAGTGACATTTTTCCCTGTAAAATTTCATGTAGGTCTCAGAGACTGGAGGCAGTTAAACGAGTTCTGATGGAGGAAATTAAAAACATGGAACAAGATGAAACATCTCTAAAGAACATGGAAGCTGAGCTGACTGTACACACACACACACATGCACATACACACACAAACGTAATGTAAAAATAACATTAAAAACAGTAATATTATTTAGTGAGATTTATGTTTAATGGTAGTAGTAAATAGAAATTTCCTTCAGTTCAGACTTATATTTAATATATTTATTTCTGTTTTACTATTTTAAAGGATTACTGGAAGAAGCAAGCTCTGGCTTTCCATTCTTACCAGGAAAGAGAGAAACAAAGGTAAAAAAAAAAAAAAAAAACAGCAGTAATTGTTCATGTAATAATAACTATGCCCCATATTAGGTGACCTGTACATGCATTTTTAATTAATAAAGGTGTGTTTATTTAGTAAATGCAGTATCATTTAAAAAATATCAGTAAAACACACTCATCAACCATTTTATTAGGAACACTCTTACCAGTGCACAATCATGCAGTTATCTAATTAGCCAATCAAGTGGCATCAGTGCATTACATTATCTTAAAGTTTGTCTAATTAGCTTATTTACCACTGCATTTACCTTAGTTTATTTTGCAACCTTTAAATTTTCCTCAGGCTAAATAATTTAAAAAGCACAATTGAAACAAACACATGCCGAAACCTGGACTATGAGGAGCAGATCTTTTTTTCACAGGTGAGTGCGTAATATAATGAGAAGTAATCCATTAGCAATTAAGAATCCATTAAATGTAAGACTTCTATTTTTCTATGCAATTTCAGATGCATTTGATGAGGAAAGACATGAAATCTGTACAGGATCACTTATTCAGACAGATGGTGGGTGGCAGTATGGCTTTAGAATTACTGTTTGTTAAAAAAGCTGAATGTTTAAATCTTGTCAGACTAAAATTGCCTTGGTCTCTTTGTAGCATGAGGAAGAGTTGCAAAGTGTACGTAGAGGACTACAGACTTTGTTCCTTTCTGATGTCTCTGTGTTTTTACCGTAGAAGCCAACAGGAGGATTTGGGTACAAGTAATGTTCAAGCTGTTTAAACACATGTTCTTATTTTTCAGCAGTTTAGGTTCAATATAATTTTGAATTGCTTTCCCATTTAAAATGTTCAATATTCATAGCTTTCAATTTGTATCTTATTTGTTACAGTCCTGTTGGACAGAGTTGTGGTTTTAACACAGTGATTTTAAATCCGAATAATGAATAGCTGTAGCAAAGGAAAAAATCGTATGAAAGAAACAGTTGTAAAAACATATAAAATGTAAAAAAAAATTTATTTGTGAATAAACCCTTGACACTTACATTCAGTCCCCAAAGTTATATTTACTTGTCAGATACTAAATAAAACAACAAAACATATATTCACAGCAGTAATGCATGACAGGAATGGGAAGTTGTCCTTTTTCACTACAGATCAAAAATGTTTTAGCTAGTGCCTTTGGTGTAATCTCCATCTTGTTATTTTTATCAATATCTAATGTCATTACTACAACATTGCAGTATGGACAATGAGTTCATAGGATGTGTGTAAATTGATGGATTTCTGAATGCTTTGTTAGTTATGTTGGGATAGTAGAATAATAATTTCTGATTGCAGGCTTATGTTTCTCTAGTCCGTACAGCTTCCTGAAAGCTTGGACCAGAATGTGTTCATCAAAAGTTCATTGGGTTCTTATTTTCTAAAGGGCTTATAATTAAAAAAAAAAAAAAAAAAAAAAAAGGGAATGTTTGGGACAGGGTGAAGCATTTGCATCCCACCAGTCAGGAATGTTGTAGGGCACCTTATTTGAAAAAATAATAGTAATAATAATTTAAAAGTTGAATTAAGGTTGAAGTGTTGGCACATCTGACTTTTTCGGGGTTTAAAACAAACCTTCACCATCGAGGTTCACCAAAACTCTTCAAAATGTGATGACATATCAGGGACTCTGGGGCCCAAATTATTAAAAATAAGACAAAGGATTTTCTTTATGTATTCTTAAGTCAAATTAATCACTCTGCAGTTTAAACAGGCTGAATTTTATACATTTGATATGAAATTCATATACCCTTTAAGTGACTTTTTTCTTCTTCTTTCCATTGAAGTGGATCTCACATGCACACAAACATTCACTCAGGGTCGATTTCTTTCAACAGTCATTTAAAAACTCAGTTTTAACATAACAATTCCCTTCATAATGGCCCTTCTTCTCCAGCCTCAGAGCAGAGGTCCACAGCTGCTCTTCTTTCTTCAAGGTGCTGTGCCCCTGCTTTGGAACTGCTGTCAATCACTGCACCCAAGACCAGGAAAGCTGGAAGAATAAGCACTTCCCATGGGTGACGTCATCTCCAGGATTTCGCCACTGTATGTCTATTTTTATTTTCTTCACAGAAGAAAACCCTCTTCTACGGCCTGTGGAACCTGCATGGACAAATACAGTAGATGTTAGAATGGGTGATTTTTGTGATCACTAAATTTTATTTATTATCCTATGTGACTGTCGGTAACACGTTACTAGTTTCACTAGTTGAAGTTAAACTTTCAGCCAGTTTTAATTCAACTTTTAAGTCGGTTGATGCTTAATTTGAGTGTAAACTGTTACGTTTGGATTAACTTATAAAATATAACATTCTGTGTCTCTCCTATAAAATGAAAGGGTGAGTGGTGTCATCTGGATATCTTCTTGTGCATCTTTGTTATGAGGAGACCATGTACTAGTGCATTATGACATATTACACTGGACCCTGTGCAGTTCGGAGTTACCCGATTAACAGGTTATGACTAACTGTCTTTCGAAAATCTATAAACTCTATACTCTGGTCATCTCCATTCATCACTTCTTACTTGGTGGCTGTATTTGTGCTCATTCAAAAACCTGTGGATAATACTGTTTACTGTTCTGTTGCTCTGCATGTCACTTAGTTGATCCGTCATGACACTATGTGGTCACACTTTGTCATTTTTTTTACATCACATCCTATTTATGTGTTCTGGGCCTGTTAATATGTCCTGTTAGCGTGATTAAGTGGTTCTGTCTCACCATACTGCTCACTCCACTGCCAAGCCTGTCAAGTTTGTTAAATTCCTCTAACACACAATAGGACAGAGCTGGGTTTCCATCTACAACTCCCTCCAAAAGTATCAGAACAACAAGGCCAATCCTTTTGTTTTGGCTGCTGCACTGTAGACATTGTGCTATGAGGGCACAGATCACAATTTCAGCTTTCATTTCTTGACATTTAGCTAGATGTTTTAAACCTCTAATTAGCTAAATTTACTGGAAAAGGTAAAGACGTTGTAATTGTAAGCCCACAAATCAAAGGAAGGGTTAAAGCGATCAGCACAGTAATCAAAACCTTCCAAGTTTTTTTTTTTCTTGTTATTGCATTTTGTCTTTTGGGTCTTGCTACATGAATAAACTCTCCCAAAAGAGCTCTTGCGGTCACATAACCCACAATCAAAACATTCACCATTTTGTCTGGCAATCATGCCAGCCACAGATAATACCACCAAGCCAAATAATGAATCACTGGCTAAATTTGTCCCACAGATTTTACTGAACACATGATAAAAGACCAGATAACTGTGTGTGTTGAGAAACTTTCAAACTCAGCTTACACTTTTGGGGACCGGGAACTGGCAGATTTCTGATTTGCTGATATTTACAGCTGTCTTTTCAGATAAGATTTAATGTTAAATTATCATTTAGTAAAATCGAAACATTGTTTAAGCAGAAGAGCAGCATAGTTTACATTTTTTTATTAAACATGTCAGTTTCTGACCTATTTTTCTTCTAACCTTTCATTCTGCCATCTGTGTCGTCTGATGAGTGAATGAGTGAGTGAGCTCACTGCTCTTTCACTTAAACCAATGTTTTACCTCAGAGTGGCGCAGTGGTAAAGCGCTCGCCCTATCATCCGGAGATCGCGAGCTCGCAGCCGGAGGCCTAGAGAGAGCTGATTGGCCGAGCTCTCTCAGAGGGGAGGGATGAGAGGTACTTAGTGCTCCCACATTAATCACAGCTCTACAGCCAATCAGAGGCGTCCGAGCTCACGCAAGCTAAAGGAGCAGATAGCGTTGTCCTCCGAGTGTTACGCTGCCCTCATTTTAAGGGAACATAAAAAAATATAGCAAAAACCAACTGAATATCATGAGAAGCTTAATATGACTTACGAAAAAGACCGCCCTGGCCCAATTTACCCCCTGCATGTACTTTAAATTGGCAAATCTACCACAAGTTCATCATAGACATTGGATATTTACTGTGTTAAATTTGCCAAGCTTTTATTTCCTGATTATTAGGAACTACAGTATAACACAAGCTCAAGGGGGGGCTCATCTTGGACCAGGATTAGTATCGACTTCCCGCTGGATGGCTGATAACTAAAAATCTCTTCTATTTGTCAGTAGGAAACTGATAAAAATGTTGTGCAAGGTTTTGACCCCATATGTTGTGGCATTTTCATGCACCCCACATTATTAACCCTCAGACAGATGACCAGACAAAATGTCGACAGGTTTTTTTTTTCCCATTGGGAGTGACGTCAGATGCAAGATCTTTGTTAGACTGTATGTTTATGTTCACTCTGTTTGCTACCTTGGCTTGGTTGTCACTGGATTTGGATATCTACATACTGAATCTGTGTTAGTGCTGGCCATGAATCCGAGTCAATTGTGATCTAGCTTAATCAACCATCTGATTTTAAATCTCCATGCCTTGTCTTTCTAGAAGTGTTGGCGACTTGATGCCAGACATGGCTCACTGAACTTTTTGATCCTAGTAGCACCTGATTCCTTTCAAAACAGGCCTCCTGCTAGCATGACAGACAATTCTCCCATGCATTCCCAATTTGACTATAACCATGACAATGAACCAACAATATTGATTTACAATATTAATATTCAACCATGGATTCATCTGGGGAACAAAATCTGAATTAACCTCTACCAAGTTGTATCACTGTCAAAATCTATACAGGTGGACTCTATGATATGATTGGATGCTTATAGGTAGCACCAAACTTTCTCACTGGAACGGTGTCAGCCACAGCAGATTTCACTGACCAAATGTACAGAGTAATTTTTTTTTTTTTGCAGTTTTTAAGAAAGCCATTTTATAGGGATCATCCTCCTGCCCCTAAAAGGTCCTATGGTCCCTACATCATGTATTGAGCAATGGTTACATCGGACCATTGGGTTCAGTTCTAACACCAGCACAATCTGAACTGAGAGCAGGCTCACCTCAACAAATATTTCTTAACAGTTTTCAGACGGTCAGTTCAAACAACATTGTGATATCAGGTCATTAATTTTAAATGTTAAGGATGTAACTGAATTCAAATACATTATTGATGCTAAACAGATAAGGCATCTATTCTAAATACTGTACAAATACTGATACTAAGAGTAGGCAGAGTATTCAGTTTTTATCTTCTTCACAATACGTGTGGAACCGCAAAGATGAGACAAAGATGTTTTTATTTTAATGTGTAGCTTTAAAGGATATCTCATGAAAGATTGTGAGGGTGGGTGCCAGGTTTTGTCTAAATTGCCATTCAAGCTCAGGAACCACTAGAAGTGTCTTAGCACTATCCCAAAAAGTTTTGGCCATGAAGTCATGGTTGATATGTATTAACATGCCCAAAGTGTGCCAAGATAATTTTCCACACCACAACCACCAAACTGGGGTTAACTCGTGCCAGTCTGGCCATTCTCAGTTGACCGTTCAGATAAAAAAGTCTCCATAAATGGTGTAAATTAACATCATAAAGAAATTACATGAATAAAACCACATACGTATGTTAGTTCATCATAAGTGTGCTAAACAACTGTGTGTTTACAAAGAAATGGTGATACTGTAGTGAATGTTTCAAAAATAAAGTTAACAGTCATTTCCCCTACCATACAGTATGTATAGAGACTTTAAATCCTTAAGAGCTTTTCAAGGGTCCTTTGTCTAGTTAGGTCCTACTTGAAAG
Source organism: Clarias macrocephalus (assembly GCA_011419295.1). Classification (NCBI taxonomy): domain Eukaryota; kingdom Metazoa; phylum Chordata; class Actinopteri; order Siluriformes; family Clariidae; genus Clarias; species Clarias macrocephalus. Next base: position 35,528 of record JAAGKR010001163.1, read on the forward strand.
TCTCTGTGATTAAAAATAAAAAATAAAAAAAATAAAAAATTTGGGTTCCCCAAATTAGAAAAGCTTAAGAACCATTAGATGTTTTATGCAATATTTGACATTTTTAGCATCTTTACACAATCAAAAGAAATTATGGCAGTTTGTTATGAAATCTGAATGTGTATAAACCAAAATGATTAGATGGTCTAACAATTTTCCAATAATTTAATCTAGTCTAAAATTATTAGATTATGTAATCTCTGCTTTGTACTTATGCTCAGAGAGCTATAAATAGAATGGACACATCACTGCACACTGACCTTGTTAGGTGCTTGCTTGATGCATGTACCTCCATCTCAGTGCTTTTGAACTCATTCAGTTCTTTACGGATGGCAGCCTGCAAGATAACAAATAAGCCTTTTTCAACCCAAATAGCAGACTTGTAGTAGAGTTGTTGGTGGAATACTACAATTTACACTGGTGCTTCCCTTGAAAGGTGAATAGAGAAGCACATTTTTGAATATTTGAATCTGACTATAGACCTTCGCTGGCTACTTCTTGTCACTTACCTTGTCGGCTGCAGACAGTCTCGTCCAGGGCTTGTCGGCTCTCCTATCATAATCCTGGGCTTTAGCAACCTCTACGTAGTCACTGAAGCGAATCAGGATCTTTCTCTCCCTCAGTTCATCAACTGTTGGCCGCTGATTGAGCTAAAAAAAAAAAAAAAAGCACACATTGCATATTCCTTAAACAACACCCAAATCCACTGATCGCTCTGCATGTGACGCAATTAGTAGTTTTAAAAATAGGGACTGCATAGTTGTCATATAAATTTTTTTACACAAAAGGAAAAAACTATATTTTTGGAGAGATTTTTGCAAATGTATTTTTTTTCTCTATAACAACAACATACAACTGTTATTTTATGTCAAATACATATGTATCTTAGGAGGATATCATACCTTTCTATTTAGTCTCTGTTTTATTTCTCTCCTCTCCTCTTGCTCTGTCTGGTCGTTCCGCTCTAAAAAGAATGAGATTAGCAATGATGCATGACATAATGTCACACAGGTTGATGTGATTTCTGCAAGCAAACACTTTTAGTTTTTCGAGAATTCTGCTAAACATTATAAACACTGGTCAAACTGTTGCCACCTAGCTTTAAGCAGTGTGATTTGCTAAATTGATATTTGTGAATAACTTTACATCAAAGGCTTAATTTGTTAATCCTCTTAAGTGATATTATCATATCCCTTGATGTGAAACTTTATGTAACACTAACAAAGCAAGAAGCAACAAATAATTAGACGGTTACATTTACCCTGTAGTCTTTATTAGTGTTTTCTGCATTTTAAACCTGCCTGTACCCATAATGCTCAAATGCTTGAACCACCTTTCCTCGTACACTTAGGCAACTGTGTCAAAATAATTATAACACTTACGTTTTAAGATATTACGGCTCTCCAGCTCCTCAACGGCCGGCCGTTGACTGAGTCGCCTGCGAAAGAAAAAACAAAATCACTTTGTGAAAAACTGGGCTTTAAAGACCTGATTGCAATTCTTTATATTTCTATTTGGTTTAATGGAATGGTGTGAAAGTATCAGTCACATGTTTCTGTAACCATGTCATGTGCTTTAAAGAAGCACAAATGTCAGGGAAGAGTGTCTTTTAATGGCATCTGTAGGGCTGCTTTACCCATGTGATTTCCACATGCTGGTACTCTCAGTGGTAGAGGGAGAGTGTATGCTAAGGATATGCTTTCGAAGACCACATTTCTCTAAATAATTTTTAATTCATAAATAATGCAGTTCAGACAAATGAGTGTTCAGAGTCAAATAGTTAAAAACATGTTTGCCCTTAAATTTACGCCACTCAGCTACCCAATCTTTTTTAAAATAACATCTTATATAAAGTAGTGAATAAGCAGTCATCGCAGTGTCTGTAATTTTTGTTGGAGATTTATTGAGGTTTGTTTGAGATTCAGTCTTGATGGGCCCCTGGAAGCTGAACTCATATTGACCTGTGTCATTCCCCACAACACTGTAAGGGATGATATGGACATCTGCCCCATCAAACCATCAAACACCATGTTGTTTTATTTTCCAATCTTTATTCTTAGCAGGGAGAAATATGTTGCTTTTTTGCATTTAAATGTAGATCACAAAGCAACTCTCTTATGATTTCAGTTATGGTTTTAAAGAGACTCATCATTAAATCATAGAGTGGATACAAACATCAAGGGGTTCTTGGTTAACATGTTACCTTGAAAATGACCTAGTAATATATACACAGTACAGACTAAAAGTTTGGACACACCTTCTCATTCACAGAGTTTTCTTTATTGTGTTCTTTAGCCCAAACAAGTCTCTTTTGCTTGTTGCCTGTCCTTAGCAGTGGTTTCCTAGCAGATATTCTACCATGAAGGCCTGATTCACACAGTCTCCTCTTAACAGTTGTTCTAGAGACGTGTCTGCTGCTAGAACTCTGTGTGGCATTGACCTGCTCTCTGATCTGAGCTGCTGTTAACCTGCGATTTCTGAGGCTGGTGACTCGGATGAACTTATCCTCCGCAGCAGAGGCGACTCTTGGTCTTCCTTTCCTGGGGCGGTCCGCATGTGAGCCAGTTTCTTTATAGCTCTTGATGGTTTTTGTGACTGCGCTTGGGGACACTTTCAAAGTTTTCCCAATTTTTCTTCACTTAGCTGCTTTTTTCTTGCCATAATACAAATTCAGCCTCTTTGAATGAGAAGGTGTGTCCAAACTTTTGGTCTGTACTGTATCTAGCGATAGATAGATAGATAGATAGATAGATAGATAGATAGATCGGTTCAACGAAGGTTGGCTTGTGGCTTCTGCCGTACTTTCTAAATATTCTCCTACATTTTCCTTGCATGTTAAACTTATGGCTTAAAGCCCATTGCTTTCAAGGAACCTTCAAAACTGGATTACAAAAAAGGTTTTTTTTTTTTTTTTTTTTAAGTATAAGCTGTTGGACACTTTATAAAGTAATTTTAATGAACTTGTATTTATGTGGGCGCAAAAGACTGGCATCTACGACTTTGGGCCAGGTATTGCTGGGATTGGCTCTAGATTTAGTGACCCTGTTCAGGATAAAGTGGGTATTGATGGAGAATGAATGAATGCACAAAGAGTGTTCAAGTCAAACCGGGATTTGTGATTGTGAAAATGTGAATGTGAAAATTTCCTGCGAACAAAGGCATAAAAACTATTCACATTTAAAGAAAACCTCAAGCACACTACAGTGATGAAACGCTTAGCCTCAATAAAACATTTGAACGGTACAAAAATTTTAAAGAAAAGTAGAGAAAAAAAAAGACTATCCTGTCTGAGGTGGCTTGGAGCCCAAAGCAGTCATTCCAGTGAACATTAAGCGAGTGAAACACCTGATCCTTGAAAATTAATGGCTAATTAATGGAAGAGACGCATCAGACGATGGAAACTGTACACATAATCATTCATGAGCACCACTTGCACATTAAAGAAACTCAGCTGGGAGTTATTGGCACATCCACCATACACCCCTGACCTCGCTCCAAGTACTTTTCACATGTTTGGGCCATTAAAGGTGTTCCTGGGAGGCCAGAATTTCAGATAGTCCGATCATGACACAGGTGTACTGAGAAAAAATTCTACCTTGATGGGATCCAAGCACTAGTGAAATGCTTAGATAAGTATATTAGTGTAGTGTGATAATATAGAGAAATAAAAGTATCTATTATAGCTTTATATTTATTATATATGGTTATCATGCATTATCAAAAGTCCTGGTTTAACACTCCTCATATTTATGTGCTCAAATTCCATCCAGGGTTTCCAGCAAGAACAGGTCAAATTAACCAGTTAATGTGACACATGGTCACTCCGCGGCTTTGAATTACTGTAGTAGCCAAAGTGAGAAACAATTTTATAGATTTAATATGGATGAGGAATGCGCAGTACAATCTATATTAATTATCTGTGTGAACTCCAAAAATAGCTTCAACTCCTGCAGAAGTGCAGAAAACTGAAGAGCTATAAATAGTAAGGTTGTGAGACTTCACTGATGAAGAATAAGATGTCGTTCCGTAAGAAATAGTGTTGTTCTGAAGGGTCTTTGTGTTGATTCTTATGATTAGTCAAGCCATTATTGTTAAGCCAATTGTTAAGTGTTTAACGGTTACAAGGTGTAATTCAGTCCCTTCCTAGCATCAGCCCCTTTCCTCAAAAATGTATGTCTTTCTTGATAAATGTGTAACTGGCACTGCTCTTTAGTAAATAACCAGGAAAAAAAACCTTCAGTGGTCTGTCTCATACAAATCCATGGTTTATTAAGCACTTTATAGATTCCTTTTCTTACTCCACTACATAAACAGTAAAAACATTTTGTATGCATTTAACATTGTGCTTATGGTATTGACAAATAATAATTCATGTGAAATGATAATGTTTTAATTATGATTGTTGATTCAGACAAACATCAGACTTTGTTGACAAGATTTGTTTCATTTGTTTCAGGTAATAATTACATTTTCATAAATTTCACAAATCCTTCAGAACTGGCGAAAGGTGGGTGTGTGTATGGGGGAGGCTGAAATGTGGCCTTAAGCTCTTCTGTTACATCACAAAAAATCAACACACACACACAAGCAGTACCAGAAATATACTATACTTGCAACCAGTCAGTGACAAGTCTGAGGGAAGATGTAGATTGTACTGCACATGCGTACTGGGCCTTTCCTCAAAAATACAATAAATTCACATCACAAATCACTCACTCATCATCTATACCGCTTTATCCTGTATTCAGGGTCGTGGGGGGCCTGAAGCCTATCCCAGGAGGCATAGTGCACAAGGCGGGGTACACCCTGGACAGGGTGGCAATCCAGCACAGGGCAATCGAGTCTGGCCAGGAATCGAACCCCGACTCTGGAGCTGCAAGGTGACAGTGCTAACCACTACACCACCATCAAATTAATTAAATGAAAGTTAACAGATGATCAACTATTGTAATTGAAAACAGTAAAATCTTCCATCTTTGCAATCTTATCTATGTTTACAGTATATCAAATTAGAAGCTGTTTTTTAACAGTGAGACAATGTACTACCTGTATGATCAGATTTCACTATTAAAGAATATCTGTTTATACTGTTTGTGTATTCTGTTATACCATGAAAGTGCATTCCAGCAGGATTCCTGATGTTGTAATATACTTTTAACAACTTGTGATGCTGTCCATCATCTGGACCATGCTGGGAAACGTTGCTTTTTACAGTTAAAATGACTTTGATAAAAGGACATTGACTAAAAGTTGAATGAATCACCCAAACACGATCTCCAAACAACACAAGGTTCACATTTAACCTCTATTTGCAGCATTTATGCCAATTAACAGCCATTCACACAATGTCCAACCACATCATGACATGTGAGTGTCACAGACACTCACAGTCCCCTGAGTGTCACAAACACAACAGCTTTCTGAACACAATGTGTATATCTTATGTCATGCGTCACTTAGTTCTGTAATGTTGCCTCTCTGTTTAATGTTATTTTGGAAATATTATTGAGAGATAATAGCAGCTTAACTCCCAAATCACTATACTTCAAAAAGGTGCTCCATTAAAACTGTGTCACATCCAGTTTCACAGATCACAAATGTTAAGCGTTTTTTTCGTGTGTATGTGCATTTTTTTATAAAATTATATTTATTAAATTAATCATTTAAATTTCAGCATTTGTTTGCGGAGCTGTTATTTTATTACGCATTCATTAGCTTCAACAGCATGTTTGCCAGTGATCCAGTGGTATGCATGCAGATTGGAGTTCAAGTCTCATTAAGTCCATCGGTTTGGTATCAATATTGGTTTGAAGTCATTTTTGCATCGTGTTAGGGATATGTATTCAACATTATCCCAGTGTCATGCAGCCAACATTTTTCCAAAGTAATTTTATCAATGTAATTCGAATTTTCATAAGTACCTAATACCAAGTGTCTCAACATCTGTAATGTTGGCAAATTAATCTCACTATTTTTATTATATTATATATTATGTATTATCATATTAATATATTTAACAGTATGATTACATTATTCCTTCCTTGAGACCTGTACTGAAGTGCAATCACATGCCAGACAAGTGAATGCTTACTTGGCGAGTTTCATTTCAATCTGCTGGCGGATTTCTTGTCTCTCCTGGTCACTGCGCACTGGAAAGATGTTTCTGTCTTCCAGCTCCTGTTTGCTGGGCCGATTCCGCAATTTCACGGCCAGCAGCTCCTTTCTCATTCGCCGTGGCAATGTGCCTGTACACAAACAAATCCTCTAGTTTAAAATGTCACAACATGACACAAAAAGCTGCTTCTTCAAACCCAAACCGAAGGTGACCAAAGTGAAATAACGCTAAATCCCTGACACTCAAAGATGTACAATACTTGGTATTATTCAAAGCATAAATAAATAAATAATTTCCATAAAAATATCCCATGCCATTTATCTGTTAGCTTATCATCATTTACCAGAAATGACAGATTCATTCCAGCTGTCGATGTCGTATATGATTCCTGAGGCATCGGTGAAGCAGTTGCTTTGTCTCATGTTCTCCTTATTCTCCTCTGCCTCCTTTCTGCTTTCTACCTCCCCACTTGGCTCTCGCTCCGAACTGCAGGCAACAGATTGATATATAATCATAGTCATTTTTATACAAAATGATAACCTTTTTGACAGAACCCCATCTCCATACCTCCCCAACCCAGTCTTATGGATGAAAAACACCTTTCCAGCAAGTGCTCGAAACACCAGATAAGATCCTCATATAATGATTCAATAAGTGCAATTATGTTCACACTGCTGCCCTCTCATCACACACCTATAGAGATAACTAGTCGAGCAGAACAGACTGGAAAACCTTACTCACCTTTCTTGTCGAAGCTTTGTTGCCAGGGCACGGTGCAGTTCCTCAATTATACTGCTAGGGGGCAAAGGAGGATGCAGGGTTCCTATATGAGGTGAACTCACTGTATTGGAGAAAGGCCCTCGGAGAAGTACAGGACTAGGGCCGTCTGGGACTCTGGGCACCTCTTTAGGGAGAAATGAGTTGGGCTGAGGCACTGCTGTGAGAGTGAAGCTAGCAGGGTCTGAACAAAAATAGGCAAATTTGAAACAGTTTGAGGTATCCAAATTTTTCTCTAAATTGTCAACTACAGTATGTCAATGTGATCCAACTCACCTTCCTCAGCGTTAAGCTGAGCGACCTGAATGCAATGATTACTCAGAGGAGACTGTCTTTGAGGCACTTCATCTTCATCTTCCTCGCCTTCCTCTGTATTAGAATCTCTACTCTCATCATTATCTACTAGAGGGGGCTCTTCCTCCTCTTCGTCCTCGTCTTCGTCCTCAGTGCTATTAGGTTCTTCTATAGTTGCACCATCTTCTATGGAATCAGGAACTAACAAGCAATAGTGGGGTGGGGTTAAGGCTTTGGACTACAGTTCAGAAAGTCTTAAGTTCACCGCTAAGTTGCCTAACCCTTGAGCAAGTCCCTTAACCTTCAGCTGTTTAGATGTGTATTAAGATAAAAATCTAAGTCGCTCTGGATGAGGGAGTCTGCCAGGAGCCGTAAATGTAAAAAGTGAATTGCTTTTGAAGCTCAATACACACATGACTGGCACCACAGTAGTAAGAAAAAAATGCAAATATCACAACCTATTGTAGCATCTCTTACTACGTCTTTTTTTATGTTTAAGTTTATACACATTGCAGACACAATATGAAGCTTTCATTGTACATTTTCTAATGCTTTTTTAAAATTCCTAATGACACATATTGCCACTCTGCTATAATGCTGTGTTATGGGGTAAGATCTACTGCTATTGGCCCTCACCGGTAGGCAGATGCTCGAGTTCTGAGCTGAGATATTCCATGCTGCTGATGCTGAGGATAGGCCCATGTGAGCCTGGCAGACGGAGCTCCGCGTCTGAAACACTCTGAATGGGAGAGCTGATATTCAAAGGGTGGAGGCCACTGGCCAAGGCCACATCTACACATGCACACAAGCACACACAAACAAAAAAACACACAGCCTTGAGTCAGTCAAAATAACTAATGTGACTCAAACATTTGCACATTCAACAACTGTATCACATGTACACATTATGAATAGCTTATTTGGAACAATGAATTATGCAACACATTTTGCTGTAATACACATTCATTATAATATTAAATGCAATTTAAACATACTTGTATTTATTATAATGACTCTTCTGAATGATTTGATATGAATGATTTTGTAAGAAACCGAGCTAGCTTCATGTCTCATTATCTGCTCCCACCTGTGTGACAATAAAATATGTTCACCCACACAACTTTTTAGAGGTGTCCTGCAGGATCATAGTTTCAAGGATCCAATAGTTTCATCCTATCCTGACTGTAATGTACAGTATGTATAAAATGTTTTTACATTATTTTACCCCTTTAATCATATGATATGATGACAACACCTAATTCTACACAACGTAATCTAAACTCACTATGATTATAATGAGGTTTGTTCTACTTATTCTATATCTATTTATTAACATACAATACGCGTAGGTCTTAATCAATTATTTCACTATCTATTTTATTTGTGTGTGCTGTGAAAACAAATAGATCATTTTAAACAGCAAATCTACTCTCTTATGTTATCCTTTACCTGTGGAGCTCTGCTTCATCTTCTCGTTCTTCTTTTTCCTCCACTTCCAAGGCCGGAAGAGACGCCCCAGTGTAGCCAGCTTGCTGTGCCGGCGGATGGGAGGAGTGTGCACACCACTCACCAGGCAACTGGAGCGCATCACCCTCTGCTGCTCCATGACATCTAAAATAAACGCAAAACAAAGGAGAAGAGAACAGCGGGTGAAATCCAGTAAAGTACAGACGATTCCTCAGCTAAGTGTTACAAGCATGTCCAATTCATGTTCATGTCGAATTTAACCAATGGCTTACCATAACTGTGTTCATAGTATTATTGACTATAGTAATTATAGTACATATTGCCACGGATCCTGGCAATATGTACTATATGTACTAAATATTTATATTTTCAAACTGAAGCAGTAGGGCGTGTGTACTGTAGCTGTATGATATTATTTAAGGTGTGTCTCTATCAGAGCAATATACCAGAAAAATTACATTTCTAAAGTTTAATTTATGCTATGAAAGCTTCTTCCACTTTTGACAATGCCATGCAAAACGTGCTTATATTTAGCAATGAACAATGTTACACAACATGGTAATAATGTTATAATGAGCTGTGACCAACAGTTCCATGAGAGCTGCAGACGGGCAGTAGGAGTGGGCTTGTAATGAGTTTACTCATACATCCAACTGCATGTGAGTCAGTGATAGCTATGGGAGCTCTACACATAAAGGGGCCATCCTATCTGATCATAGATCTGACAGGGCTACAGAAACACCAGCAGTCTGTATTATGTTTTTGTAACCTTGTGGATTCGCATACAATTATATATGAGGTAGTACTATAGAAGCACTACAGAGCATTTATTATTAAACAGTGGCATGATTGTGTGTGACACCCGTGAGCTGATCGAGTTTTGCAGCATTGCTATAGGGATTTCAAACATCTCTGTGTGAGTGCTGGATCTGTAAATGACCATTAGACAAAAATATACAGCCAATCACAGTCCTGATGAAAGGCCAGAGGATGATTAACACAAAGTGTGCATGGGAAAAAAGGGGCTTAATGTGTACTTGCCAAGCATCTAAAATACAGTAATAGAGGCTTGGAATAGCAATATTGCTGCACCTGATGCACTCGCAGCACACAATCACACATGGCTGCCCTTCGAGCCACCCCAGTTAAATATTTGTTATCCATCAATCCATTGACTATACCAAGTGTGGTCTTCTCAAACAGACTGGAAGTGACTAGAATTTGAAACCCCACCACTAGAGGTGCAATGCAACAGTGCTACAACACACTATATTATTATAATTATTAATTACGGATACCAGTGACATATGATGTGAAACTCCAAAAATAATGGTAAAGCTCCGTGTAAAGAGCTAGAATGGTTAATAACAGAATGCTTGATATACCTGGGAAATCCCTTGGAAATTTTTAAGTTCATGAAAACAACGTCCAATTCAACGCTCTAACACAGTATCAAACTATTCCACGGTCTTACTGACTACAACAAATAAGCAAACGCAGATCACCTTTTTTTAACGTAACAATAGCCATTATTACGAGGCATTATATCACTTCAGTTCTTTATTAAATCCGGCTGGTATTGAATTTTATAATACAAGTGTACTTAATAAGATGTAGCATAATTTTATGATAGTTATGTTTTAAAACATTCTTATGACAATTGTTGCTTGGTTGTGTGCCTTCTGTGTGCACCTTATACACCTGCTAAAGCCAGACACGGGAGCAGCCACCTTATATCATATACTCCAGATGTGAAACTTACTTTGCCCCACCATTGCCTGCTTTAGTAAAAAAAAAAAAAAAAAATCATTGGGGTTAAATTGTTCCTAGCAACCGCCAGACAGTCTGCAGTTACAAAACCTACACATTTAATAATATCACTCAGTCACTCATTCATCTTCTATACCGCTACAGGGTTACAGGATCACGGAGGGCTTGGAGACTATCCCGGAGACTTAGGGCATGAGGCAGAGTACACTCTGGATGGTGTGCCAATCCATCGCAGGGAACACACACACCTGCTCCTTAACACACTGCAGGTCATTTGGGAACGCCAATCAGCCTAACCTGTATGTCTTTAGACTGTGGGAGAAAACCAGAGCACCTGGGGGAGTACATGCAAACTCTATGCATACAGACCCGAGGCGGGAATCAAACCCAGACCCTGGAGGTGCCAGGCAACGGTGTTAACTCCTAAGCCTCCGTGCTGCCATCCTTCAATTACCTTTAACACATAATATGGAAGTGGTGGCTGATAACAGAGCCTGGGTCAATGAGGTTTTGACACACAGGCAGACAGACAGACAGACAGACTGCCTTATCAATAAACATAAAGGCAGCGCAGCTCTCCACCCACGACTCCGAGCAAGGCGATTCTAGTTCAAACGCATACACACGCACACACGCGCTTCGCGCACCAGTCAAACTCTGTGTGTTCCCAAAATAGCGCAGTTTGTGGGCAGAAGCGCCGTCAGTGAGTGTGTGAGTGATTCAGGAGAGCTCCTCTGTTCTCTGTGCTCGGTATGGACGTCTTCTCGACCTGGCTCTACAGCTAGACTGAGCTTTATGGCTGTCCAAAAAAACAAACAAACAAAAAAAACCATAAAACACTGGACCCGCGGGTCAGGACCTACAAAGCCGCACAGCTCGCCGTGATGCCGCCAATCCTGCGCGTAACCGAGCGTGCAGCACGCGCACGCCCCTCGGAGACAGGAGAGAAAGGCTGTGTCCCAAACCGCATGCTGCATTTCTTATTATATCGTGCAGACCACTTACTAGCACCAGGACACCATTTTGGATAGCTCCTGTGTTTGCTTTATATTTGGACATGGGCTACAACAAGCTTCTCCTTACTTAATAACAAGCAACAGATGAATGCTGAAGAAGTGTGCAGTAAAGCGCTCTAATTAGGGGAATGCGCAATATTTTTATGCAAATTTTTTAACTGCATGTATTTTAATGTTAATTTTTTTACTAATATACCACTTATTCCTTCTTTATCTATCCATATAATCTATCTGATCTAATCCAATCTAATCTAATCTGGACTCCCCTTTTAGTACAGAACAGCGTGCAGGTTTGGATCTAGCCCGAGAATGAGCTTCACGAGAGGGGCTGTTGCTACGTGAAAGTCTACAGCCCCCTGCTGTTAGGGGGGGAGGGGCGGGGCTACAAAGAGAAAGGTGGCTGTTGCTATACGGAAGTGCTCGCAGAAGATCACAAACAGCCAATCACGAGCCAGCTATTCATAATAAACATATAATCAAGCACACCACCCCTCATAATAGAATAAATGGGTGGGTCACAACCGTACGGCCGAGATGAGATGCGTTTAATGCAGTATTTCATTTCATTTCATTTCATTGCATTTCATTTGTTATATATTTTCCCTTTAAATTGTAACACAAACTTCAAAAAATAAAATAAAAAATGTGAACTTAAAAAAAAATGTGCAACTAGAAATTGTACACCCATTCCAGCATGGGAGTGTTTCAGTGATTCAAGAAAAATCCACAGGAGACCAGCTTATTCATGAAGGTGATGACAAAGACCAGAGCAAAGCATTTTAATCACACCAGTGCAGTCAGCACATGAACCAAGTATACCAGATAGAATAATAAATACTCTCTGTCACTGGAATACTTTGAATTGCTAAAAACCTGTCAGGTTTGTGAGCCCTGTGTCTCCCTTCCATCAGTGAAAGGACAACCATTGCTCTGGTATGAGGTGTAGCCACATTGTTACTACATTCTATACATTATAACCTGTTGTATTCAGAACCATCAAACTTGTTCGTTAGAGACCAATGTGTTTTTAATAATCATGTTACTTCCCCTTTAAGCAATGCTACTTTCTGCCCACAGGAACATTCTTAGCTGGAGATTAGCTGGACATTTATGTTTTCCAGAATATCCTTAATTCAGCCTTGACATTGAGGTATTACAATTTTACAGCAACACTCATGTACCTAATGTATGCTGTAATGCATAGGGGCCATGCAGAATTTCCACTAAAAGATCAATTATATATATATTGAAGTGTAATGAAACCTTCGTAGACTTGAAGAGTGTAAGTGGTAAATGAATTTAATAATGCCCCCTTGAAATGTGGCTCTAAATGTACAGAATGTATTCAGTATAATTAAATGCTAGATAATCATACACTCACTCAGTCACTCACTCATCAACTATATCGCTTGATCCAATATACTGGGTCACAGGGGGCCTGAAGCCTATCGCGGAAGAATTAAGGCAAGAGGAGGGGTACACCCTGGATGGGGTGCCAATCCATCGCAGAGTACAGAAGACTACACACACTCACATACTACAGGCAGTTTGGGAACATCAATTTACCTAATCTGAATGTCTTTGGAAAATGGGAAGAAGCCCACCAAACATGTGGAGAACACACAAACTTCATACCCACAGGCCTGAGGCGGGGCTCGAACCTGGATCCTGGAGGTGCAAAGCGACCATTACGCCACCATGCCGCTCTATAATCATACACTTAACAGCTAAATCATACACTTAGAAAAAAGGATCATAAACATACTTTAGTTTAAAAAAGGCATAGAAATGTTTTTTTTCAAGGAATATCTATTCATGTCACTCTGAGTAACCGTGTACTAAAAATTAGAAAACATAGACAGACCAAAGAATGTTTGTTGCATGTATGTAGCATTCATATGAATTTTTGTGTGTAAAAGATTGATCTCTTGAAGCATATGCTGTAAAAAAAAAAAAAAGTTAGTATGCTGTAATGTACAAAAGTATATATTTAATATAAATTTATTAGACAATGAATGTACAGATATAATTTATACTACAGGTTATCCTAAAAGTCTTCATACATAGGAGAATTTAACCTCCTGTTAGACCTGTACTGTTGTATAGGTTGCAATTTCCCTGCACTTTTCTCTTTGTCACCTGATAACTATGAATTTAATCAATGTCTTCAAACAGATTAGATATACAAATAATCAATGTGATCATGTCATGTCCTTATATGAGGATATTTGAGTCAAAAGAGGGTAACACTGTTTAGCAAAATATAGCTTTATTAAGTAAAACAAAAAATGTAATCTTTGTATACAAAGATGACGAGTCATCTCTTCTGGTGTTAAAACATCTGTTGTTATACAGACAATTGCACTTTGAATGTGTCACACTACGGGCAATTTGGGATCATCAGTTAGCCTTATCTGCATATTGGACTGTGGGAAGAAAACGAATTACCCGAAGGAAACCCACCAAGCACAAGGAGAACATGAAAACTCCACGCACACAGACCTGAGGCGCGAATCAAAACCTCGTCCCTGGAGGTAGTGCTAACCACTGTACGTAAGTAATGATTAAGTATAAAGATTTTTAAATACATTTTAATAAAAATGTTAATTTCCCCCATGTATAAAGACATCCTCTATTAATGAATGTCTTACTCACTTAACTCAAAAAATAATAAATAAACTACTATGCTCTAGTGACAGTTTTATTTTACTACTTATACAGAATTTCCAACGTACACATGACCTCATATCATATATAATATGCAGGGGTTAGTGACACTATGTAAAAATAAACCAGAATAAAGAATTTGCAAGACTGAGAAGTCATTAGTACACAGCCTATATAACAGAATAGGTACTGGCTGGCTTGGCTAAACTTTGATGCCTGTGTAATCTATTCATTCATTCTCAGCCTTTGAGGCCATGCTACACAAATGCTGAGAGGCTGTTATTGTAATGCCACACCAGAGATGAAAGAGAGCGACTTTATTCAATTTATTACTGACTGCATGGCTTAATATTGTGGTCTTGACTATCATAGTCAGAATTGCCATCTCTTTTTGTTTGCTCAGCTAAAAATGCATTACAGTGTTAGTGGAAGCTGACCTGAATACGAGCACGTTGGCACTGTGTCTCAGAATGCTTCTGTATTGAGTGAGCTGCATCAAGAGTTCACATTTGGCTGGAGCCCTAATAGACACTCCCTCTGTGCTGCATTGACCACCTTTTCTGTGTATGAGATTATGAGGTAAGGTCTGGGCAGACAGCAGCCTTTCCGTGACCTTTATTTCTGAGCCAATTGAACAAAAGAAAAATAAATCTGAATTATAAAAAAAGGTGACAGATAACTATCTAGTGCTCCTCATGTGCTCTTGTGACCATAAGCACCATGAACACCCCTTTTAAGGGAAAAAAAAGTTTCTTGTGAAAGTTGGAAATAGAGGGCCAATGCCTTAATTTTAAATGTGCATTAAAGAGTTAAAGATATATTAAAAGAGTATGTGAGATTGCATATCATCTTTTTTAAGTGATCAAACATATTGGAGTAAACCAAAATAAGAGACCAGGGAGCTGAGAAAAGCAAGACATATCAAACAAATCTGGGGAAAGAAGGGCATTAATCAGAACCATTGACCAAGCATTGTGCATAGCTAAGTGAATGTCTTGAAGAAAAAAAGCGGAAACACTGATTAACATCAAAACAATGGTTGACAAGTTAGCCAAGGATGACAAGTAACGACATAAGTATTCCAAGCGCTATGATGAGCTACGGCTAAGGAAAAAAGAAAAAAAGGTGTTACAGATAATGGTCACAGATAGTGATCCCTATATTTCACCTTGGCTTCGCAACAGCCAGTGACATCACCAACAACTTCCACAGATGGAGTATATGAGCAGTTGTACTGTACTGGTGTTCTCAGTAAGTGGAAGACAGTAGCTGGCAAGTGTATATAAAAATAGCACTCATTTGGCCTGATTGATGGATCATAGCAATTGTACAGCTTCCATTAGTACTGACCCAGTCAACAGGTCTGAGAGCATCAAAACCTCAAGCTATGAATATCTAATAACACGGTAATGAAATGAGCTTTTAATATTGAAGAACCCAC
Source organism: Clarias macrocephalus (assembly GCA_011419295.1). Taxonomy (NCBI): domain Eukaryota; kingdom Metazoa; phylum Chordata; class Actinopteri; order Siluriformes; family Clariidae; genus Clarias; species Clarias macrocephalus. Next base: position 51,114 of record JAAGKR010001163.1, read on the forward strand.
TACAAATGTATCTCCAGCCTCCACTTTTGCTTTCACCTGACATGCTAAGCGTTTAAATCTTACACTGCAATGCATGCTTAATATTTCACTCCATCAGAGAAGCTGGCAACAGCTTTGTGTTGTCTACTATGTTAAGGTAAGGTTATTCATCAATTATTTTCATATTCACAAGCTATGTTTAGCTTAACTGCAACTGTAGTTCAGCAAAACTGAACACTTGTTGTTCATTCAGTCATTTAAACCCAAAGCTCAACGACTGCGCTGCCATCTGTCCTTAGAAAACTGCCTCTGGTATAGCATCCATATGAAGTCTTCAAGTGGAACACGTAATAAAATAATGATAGATAGACACTGTTTCTACTTTTCCCTTTTGTTTGCAGTGGGCAATTTATTATCTAATGAACTAAACATTCATGCAATGCAAAGATGCAGGTAGAGTCATTACACAGTAAATGTTCTCACAACATCTGTTAATTTTGTCTTTACCGATAAACGAGACACATCAAGGGCTTGGACCAGGAGGAAACAAGGATATGGTAAACAGCTTAAACATGGTAAATTATATAAATAAAGAAAATTAATGCACTTTAGATTATTTTAAATGTAAAGGTTACGTACTTTGTAGTAGGTACAAAAAGACTGCACATGGTTTATGTGGGTGATCCTACTCCTACTCCTAAAATTCCACTACTACTACTACTAACAATAAATAATAATAATAATAATAATAATAATAATAAAATAATGATAATAATTAGTAGTAATAAAATAATAATAACAATAATAATAATAATAATAATAATTATTATTATTATTATTATTTGATTACTACTATTATAATGATTATTAACTTTTAACCCTCAAGTATTATATATTTTTAATGTACCCAGTAACATGTAATGGACACATGCACAGTAATGGATACAAATAGATTTTTACACTTTATACTGTCTTTATACTGTACAGTTTAGATGAATAACTTCCAAATGTCCAAAAGGTTCAGCTCAATTCCAAGACAAAAACACAGAACCCGGTGAAAGAGAGGAAGGCATCAGGGAGTCATGTATGTACTGTACAAACACCATAGAGTGCCCTATATCACCATGGCCAAAAAGACAAAAAGACTATCAAGACTATCATCTCATTAGAGAGATCATCAAAGAAAGAAAAACAGGCTGAAGTTGTATAAATGATCTCAGGATAAATATTTAAACACATCAAACTGTTTGTTCATAATGATTATCAGCACTGTGTTTGGAGGAGAAAGGACGAGGCTTTTAATCTGAACACCATCCCAACTGTTAAGCATTATGGTGCATCATGTTGTGAGGTTGTTTTTCCAAAAAAAAAGCAACTTTGTGTGGCAATTCGTGTGTTGCCACACTGACTACAAAATCATATTCATCTTCAATTTTCAGGTTTCGTGTCTCCAATGTGGAAATAGTCATCATGGATAGAAATGGGAGGGTTGGATCCTGTGTAAAAAACCTGTGCCAAGCCAAATGTGCAAATCGATTGGTCCGCTTTCAGCCCTTAATAATGTTTGCATTGTGGTACACCATGTTGCAGGTGGTACAACGTCCCTGTTGCTCTATAATGCTAGAGGTAGTGCACTCTAAACTATTCATACATTGCCCAGAAGCACATCAGTATATGCTTCTGCCCAGAAGTACAAGAAGTATGGTAGGAGCAGAAAGAAATTAGGTAGGTTTGTACAGAAATAGCAATGATGACAGACGACACACCATAGCTAGATGCTGCTTGGTAATTTGTAGCTTTTTTGTTTGATTACATTTTAAGTTGAATCTTAAACTCTTGTATTTGCAATTATTTTGTATTGTTTAAAATGCCCTTGGGTTTTGAATGGGAAATGGGCTACACTTAATTAATCATGATTAATTACATTTCAATAAGATTTCAATACATAATTTTTTTAAAGCTGTGAAATAAAGCTTTAGTTATGACATTTTATGACATCATTTTTTATGGTCCAAGGTTTAAAATTGTAACAAAATCTGATTAAAAACACATTGGGATATTTATAAAACCATTATACTAAAAGATTCCCATACCTATTGGTGCACCTCAGCTGAAAGTGCATATCTGGAGGCCCACACACCTGACTGAGTTAAACCACTTTAAAAAAAATTGTAGCAAAGTAGTACAAGATGCTTGTTGAACCCTACTCCAAGCATTTGGCTATCCTAAGATATTAAGCAAGTAAAAGTCAATGCTAATAAATACTAGTTATGTGTATGTAAAATCTGTCCCACTAAAACTTTCTCAGAGCTATTATTTTGAAATGATCTCTAATAGATTCCCTAAAGTACAAAGTAGATCCCCTAAATAGCCTAACACATGAAATGTACTCACTCACTCACTCACTCACTCACTCATTGTCTATACAGCTTTATCCTGTATAGAGGGTCGCGGGTGGCCTGGAGCCTGTCCCAGAAGACTTCGGGCTCAAGGCTGGACAGGGTGACAATCCATCGCAGACATAAAATGTACCACAACATGAAATGTGTGGTACAAAATAGTGAAAGACTGGGACTGAGTACTGTACATTTAACCTGGATATATTTAAACTTCAGGGCCCGTATTCACAAAGCTTCCTAAGCCTAAAAGTTGCTCCTAGTGATGAAATTCTAAGAAAAATCTTAGGATTATGGCATTTTCTTAGAAATTTCCCTTAAATTTAGGATAAAATTTTAGTTAAGATAAAAATGATTCACCAAACAAAAAACAGCTCCTAAGGTAAAAATTGTTAAGAGTAGAGAGGAGGACTTTTAAGAGGCTTAAAAGTTTCTATAGCAGAGGAAAATGACCAAAAAACCTAATGTAAAGCTCAAAGTAAATAAACACTGCTCTTCTGTCCAATTTGGTTTTCTTGTTCTTTTACTTCCTTCGATCTCTCTTGGATTGTTGGCTACATAGTATACCAAAAGTGCAGCTTAAACAGACTGTCCTGCAATCATGTAAACTGGTAAAAGCTGTGACATTTTGCTCCCATCAATCTGAAATGGATTATAAGTAATAAAATCAGTTTAGTAAATAAATATAAGAATTTAAATATAGTAACTACTGTGTGGAATTTGGTTGTTTCAAAAGTAGACACATTTTCAACATTTGACTGTTTAATTATCATTAAGATATTTAGCCTATAACAGAAACTTTGCATAAAGTAGCCTGTAGTCATGATTATACAATGTCATTATATACAAACAATATGATTTTTACTGTCTGTTCTATTATCATGTATTCTATTTTTACAAAAGCACATTTCAAGACCTTTACAGAGGTCAGAGGTTATTTTTATCAACCAAACACAGTCCTTGAACTGTTGCATCATCCCTAGCAACGGGGTCGACCACACCCCCTCACTAAGATAAAAGTTTTTGTACTTTCCTTACTCAGAGTTGCTCTAAGAAGTTTTCTAAATCACTTTTATTCTAAGACTCCCAGTTAGGACTTTTTAGGCTAAGATAGGAGCTCTCTGAGAGAATTCTAAGAAGCTTTGTGAATACGGGCCCAGATGTATAGCTAGTAGGAGAATAAGTTCTTTAAGTCACTAACACTATTTTTCCTCTCTTAGCTCATTTTGTTCCCACCCAGTAGTGATAACAACAAAAATCAGGTGGGTGAGTGCTCATATAGAAAACTCTATTGTCATTTCCTCTTAATTGAATCAGAACAATCCTAAAAACACATACACTGTAAAATCTTTTTTGTTGAATTCACTCAAGCGTTTCTTGGAAATCTAATGCCTGGGGTTCATTTGAGGTAAATGATCTGCTTTTGCATAAGTAACATAACTAAATTACGGAAACAGAAGTTAATACAATCAGTTTCCAGCCACAGTAAACTCAATGCCTCACAACCCACTGCCTTCTAATGGTCATTGATAGAGAGCTTCAAAAACAGTGATGTTATCATGACTATAGTTTCATTATTCTTTGGATTAAAGGTGCTTAGTACAAAAAAGTTCTTCTTGTACCACTTTCCAATAAGTTAACACTCAGCTAAAGTGCTCTTTATAGAACCTTTTTGAGTACCTGAAAAAGGAACATGTGAAGAGCCTCTTTTCTCTTTCGAGTGTGTGCAAAATTTATTATACACTATGTGAGATTGTCTGTGAATATTTTTGTTAGTAACCTGGTTGCCTGAGGTGCTCTCTATGGTGCTGAAACACACATTAATGATGTACAGGAAGTACAGCTTCTTTTTGCTCACACCATTCAATCCCAATACTACTACAAGGGAACTAGAAATACTAGAATGCTTTTGAGTGGGTTGTACTTTAAATTTGTGTCTGTGTAGGTGTTGGGATGAATGAACAGCCTGTAAGTATTACACTCAGTGTTTCATTCACTACAAAAAATAAATACAGCAAGTCATAGCCTTTTATGCCGTTTATACACATAGGCAATACAACTCGCAAAGTATGCATTTAAACGTAATGATAGAACATGATACAGCATGAGCCCTCAGGGTAGTTTTAACTGGCTAAGCTGCTGAACATGTCAAATACAACCCACCAGGGGTTAAACAGAAGTATATTTAGAACTGTGTTCACTGTTTTCACTGTACATCCTTATGCATTCTATACAGACTGCTTATGAGTAACTTAAAAGTAATTTCAACCAGACTGTCTCTCCTCATTGTTCCTTTCTGCCTCCCTTCCCCCTCTTCATTCCTTACCCCCCACCCTTCCTCTCTCTCATTCTGTCTCTCCCAAGCTTGAGCTCCATCCTATTCTCTTTAGGCTGCGTCACAGTGATGCTCTTACAGTTTAACACACACAGAGCCTCAGCGGGTGATTTCACCATCCACTGAATCATTACCACACAGCAGAACCCTCCTAATGTCGACGACTATGAACTGTTATGAATCAGCCTGTGAACAGACAATGCCATTTCCGGAACATTCTATGTTTGGAGAAGAGCTTCATCACATCCTTCACCTCCAGTCAATATTAGCCCTATTGTGACTGGATGCAAAGCGCTACAGTAATGCATCTTGTGAAGGTCACCACTGATCACTGATCAGCCATGACAGAACCTCTATGAAGATTTAGCAAGATTATTCAGGAGTGTTTTCCCCTCTGCCTGTTGCACAGCCTATTATTTATAGAAAAATCATTGTGGATGTTTAGGAACGCTACATTTACATTGCATTCGGCAGACACCCTTATCCAGAGCGAATTACATTTCTATCACATCATACATCTGAGCAATTGAGAATTAAGTGCCTTGCTCAAGGACCCGACAGTGGCAACTTGGTGGTTGTGGGATTTGAACCTGGGACTTTCCAAACCTTCCAATGCCTTAACTACTGAGCTACCTTTGACCCACTACGCTACACCTAATAAAGACTTTGCCTCACACTTTTTGTCATTGTAGTACTTGTGGAAGGTGACAATTAAAATTTCATATTGCACATTTTTAGGAAAATGCTTCTAGTTATAAACAGGACTATTTCTCATGACATGACTGAATATTTTTTGCTGTAAGCATGGTGAGTCCACTGAATCACAAATTGCACCACTGAGCAACTGTGTTTTACCAAATCACATAAACCGATGACTCACAGGATTCTCCCGGCAGTCTGCTGGGTATCAAGATGTTTAGTTCTTTTAATAACAGTTAACTGATTCAATATTTTTAAAGCCTTTTATCTCAGTGCATGGTGTAAAATGCCAAAACAAATTCTCAAAGGAATAAACCTGCTCAGACATACAAAAAGCTCCTGCCAGGGTAGTTTGCAATTTGCAAGCTCAAAGGGGCATCTCCTAGTATATTGCAAAATGTAATTACAGCCCATAAAACATAAAGCATGTTAACCAGATCTAAATATTAAGTAAACAAAAACATCATTACATCTATAATACTTGAGTGTGTTATTATGAAATGCATTACATACATCCACTCATGCCACAATATACATTCGGTGAAATAAAAAGCAGCAGATTTTTAAATAAATAGCTACAATCAGCAGTCTAATTATACTTACATACGTTGGTGTATACAGTATCACATACTCACTCTCACTCTTACTCATTCTCTATACAGCTTATTCTGTACATGGTCATGGGAGCCCTGGAGTTTATCTCAGGAGACTTGAAGCAAAAGGAGAGGTACACCTTAGACAAGGTACCAATCCATTGTAGGGCACAAGAGCACATAGACTAACAATTTGAAAGTGCCAATTAGCCTACCCGCCATGTCTTTTGGAGGAAACCACCAAGCACAGGGGGGAATATGTAAACTTCACATGTTACATGTGCTTTCTCTAAGATACATAAACATTCTAACTGGCTTCTTCTTCATACGTGAGCTTGCAGATGCTCATATTTGGTTAGTGTCACTCTGATTAATAGGAGAATGAGTAATGCCATTCCTCCCACCTAGAGAGCACCACCAACTTTGCACTCTTGGACTTCTGGTTCCAGTGGGGTTGTGGCATCTTTTGAAACTTTCCTGCTGTGCCACTCGGGAGCCCACTCCATCATTTTCACACACACACACACACACACACACACACACACACACACACACACACACACACACACACACACACAGTGTAACATCTATGTTTATCCAAAAATCTAGTAAACCTTGTACAACAATAAGCAAAAGGACTGTTTCTTTTCAGTTTCAGTTTTTTTAGTCTGTCATCTGTAATTAAGGTACATGATACACAGCATATGATAAAGCACTTGTTTAAAGAACACGAAGAGTTTCAAAATATGTTTCAGTCAATAAAAAAATACTACTCAAATAGCAGGTCTATAAAAAAATCAGCCTGACTGGATAACGTGATTTTTAGTGGCAGCCGAGGAGAGAATCCCTGATACTCAGACACCTGAATCATAGAGGCGATGCCATCTAGCTATATACGACTACTTCCTCGTATCCTCTCTCATACTGTACACAGCAGAAAAAAGACACACTTTCAAACACTTAATCTTCACCCTGCTACATCTCCAGGGAAGCTGCTGAGCTTGTTGATTTGTTCTGTTTTCACACCTGAAAAGAGACGGAAGCCAGTGGACTACAATGGACAAGGAAAGGACTACTGTATATTAGACCATACTCTGCATCAATTGTGCATTTATAAACAAAATATGAATGGGAGACCTAACTTGGAAAGTTTGAGAGGTGCATTTCAAGACTGCTGAAGGCCATAAATATTTACTTATATTAGTTAATGGCACCACCCCATGATCAGATAAAGCATACCTCCTGAGGAACTCTGATAATTTTGTTGTGTTCCCATCAATATTGCATTGTGTATGTAAGTTGCATCATGACGCCTGCTGACCCTGGTGAATCTATGATCTCATCTTTCACAGCTCAGCATCCCCAGTTCACTATGAAGCCATGATCCTATAAAACAGGTTGACAGAAATTTCCCATTCCACATTTTATAAATCTGTGGGGAAAAAGTGGGGGCTATACAGAAAACACTAAGATGTACAATTATACCCTGTATGACCAGGTCGAGCAACCTTTTTTATTTCATTACCATAGCCAGTTAGAAGTTCTGGGGAATGTAAAAATAAAACAAATAGATATAAAATGCTGATCAACAGAGAAAAAGTGATCGATTATTAATCTGACTGAATGCAACTCTTTGAATCACACATTCTATCAAACATTATGCAGCACCTTGCCATACTGAACCAGCGCTCTCTTTCAAGCAGTTTTAGAAGCAAATGATGAGTCATAGCCCACCCCTAGGAGATGAGTGTCCATGATACATTTCTGTCCAGCACTCAGGGACACAGGCCCCAGTGAGAACTCTGCATTACATTTAGTCCCAAAAGACAAGTATTTCTATGAGCAGTCATTAGAAAGGTGTACACACAGGAGTATGTCAGGAAAACCTCAATTTTATGATGTTCTTTTGCCATACAGCGTTTTATGAACCTTAGCACCATAATTAGCACCACATAAATATTGCCCAAGGAGCTTATCTTTCATTATGTAGTATTTCATGATGTCACAGAGTAAATTGTACCGCTTTTATGAACAGGTGAGTATCCTAATCATAAGTATTAAACTGTATTGCTGGAATTCTATTGCCATCACTTATTGTAACCTGTGAAATAATGTCACAAATTCCACTCAAATTTTGTGTGGACAGTGTTCAGTCACATTCCAAATCAGATTCCATCTGTGTAAAAGCTGAAGAAAACAAAAATCCTCTATTTTAAGGCATTTGCTGGCAGCAGCCCAGAAGTCCTCCTACATACGCTGCTGTTCATTCTGACACCTTGCTCTCTGACATTTTTCACCTGTCGTGTCTGTCATTCGGTCTCTCTTCTCCTGCAAATAGTTTCATCTGCTTCCTTTAATATAGGCAAAACGCCCAGGAATATAGCAGAAGGTTCTCTGTGGACCGAACCGAAGGCACTTTAATGAGAGAATCCAGACTAAAAATAATAACTGTGAGGTCTTCAGGAACCAAACTTAAAATGATTCTATTATTTATGCTCAAGATATTGCCTGTATATATTCAAGAGCAGAGAACCTATCGGCAGTGTCGAGAACAAGAGCCACAATGAATGTGTGGCATAAAACTGGAAGTGATGACAAAAAGTTTTCCCTGTATACAGTAAGATGGTTCATGCTGTACTTGTTATACTTATTAAGAGATTTTACCTACAGTACATCAAGCGCTCCCACAGGAGAAGGAACACTGTATTGATAACAGCAACCACTGAAAACTTTATTAACTTAAACACCTTTCCTGTTATACTGAGCTTCCAGCCTCAAATCAAAATCGCAAATCAATCCCTGCAATCTGATACGATCTGAATAAGAATGGGTTTCCTATTAAGTCTGGTTCCGCTCAAGGTTTCTTCCTATTGCCACCTCAGGGAGTTCTTCCTTGCCATCATCGTCCTTGGCTTGCTCATCAGGGACAAACTGATAATTCTAATTTACACATACTTCCTTACACTTTTTGAACTCGTTTTCATTTTTTTTTTATTCTGTAAAGCTGCTTTGCAACAATGACCGTTGTTAAAAGAGCAATAAAAATAAAATTGAAATGAATTGAAAATGTCCCTCTAATGGAAAGTCTTTAGCACACACATAAAGTGCACAAGAGAGTTTGATACATGAAGTTTAAACTGGTTATTTAATTATCACTTAGTCCAGAGAGAAACTGATGCATTACCATCATTACCTAATACTAGCATAAGTCAATGACAACCAAGAGTCATTATCAAATCTCAGAAGACTCACTCCATTACTCTCTTTTCTCAGCTTCTTTCTAATCACTTCTGGACTCTGTTTTTTTTTCTAGCACTTGTAATTAATTATAATTTCTATGAACCACACATTATCAAATGTATCATTTTAGGGAAATAGAGAGTACACTTCTAGACAGAGACGGGAATGGCACATTGCACAGAAATTTTAGGTGTTAATCATAATTCTCCAAGAATAGCACAGATTAAACAGCTTTCTATGAGTCACGCACATCCGTGAAAACTGTCGTGCATGACATATATAAAGCTGTCTTTCACTTGGGGTGACATTAAAGCTACGTTTGCTTGCCAGATCGTTTGACAATATCACTTTCCGGGATAATTTTGCTCACTGCCTTTTCATTGGTATGACAGATGTAAACTACATAATCAATGAGAAAACCCAGTGCTACCAAACCACAAGTCCTCTATTGGTCACACTCTGTAATAAGCCATATTTATCAAGACCAGAGGAAGAGACTGTGCATGCCTACATACTCAGACTAACAAACTGGGATGCATTACAATTGTGTCTTTGTGCTGGACACCTGCTGAGTGTCAAGTGTGCCAGAACAAGAGGGCTTTGCTTCAGTACCACCGAGGTCACAACCAGAATAAAACTGTTTAAATGGATGGCATGACTTATGTTTAATAATGCAAGTATTTGAGTTAATAGTGTAAGAAGATGGTTTTGCAAAATTTTAGAAGAAATGTACATATAGAAATTAATAACTAATTTGCTGCTACTGCTAGTTACCCACATATCCCCCCCCCCCCCCCCCCATTTAGGGAAGGAAGCAAGGGACCATATTACTATTTGTAGCATAAGTATAAGCAAATGAGACATTGATTGCTTATCATTGTATGGTTAAACAAATTACAGGGATAGCATCATGTGGACATGATCTATGTCAGAAAAGTGCTCTACGGTGAGTGAAGCCCAATTTCCACCCATCCTCACCCTCATCCTGACTTACTCCTTTCAGTCTTCCATCCTTATAGAGGCAACAATGCGCAGTAGGCAAGTGATAACAAATAGCATCAGACATCAGATCCCCAGCCATTCCTGCAGCTTAAAATATAACCATTATGATGTATTTACTGAACAAACATGATCTTATATTAGGATAAATGATCGCCTGTGGCACTATAGAAAGACAAAGGATATGCCTCTCTCTCTTCACTGAAAATACAAAGCAACACAACCCGTTCTGTCTGCTTCATCATGAACCGAGAGAGTGACACTCATACCACGATCATATTATTATAGTGCATGATTATCAGATGTGCATTGATTTGTGTGGGGTTTTTTTTCTCTCTCTCTCTCAGCCGGGTGATTTCATTTAGCCTCTTTCAGCGTCCTCGAGCTCTCCGTTTCGCAACATCAGCACCGCTTAAGTGAATGCCTGTTTAACGCCGGTTAGAGCGTCCAGCACGCGCGCAGGGAACTGAAACGCGATTCGCTCTCGGCGCTCGTGCTAATGGCATCCGAACACAATCATAAATCGCATTAGCTCACCTGCACTGTGTGTGGAATCGATGCCCGACTCGCTGAGGATGTTCGGGTCACTTTGAGACCTGCCTCTGTGCAGCATGCATTTGTCGTCTGAGGAAGCCATGGAGGACGCGGTACAGCGCAGGAATTAGAGATTTTAGAAAAAGAAATGTGTGGAATTGGTGTACGAGGCAGTCAAGGTCAGTTCACAGAGAAGGTGAAGGCGACGAGGTTCGGTCCAAGCATCCGGCGAGCATGCTTGTGCTGGAAGCGCAGGCAGTGTATGCGTGTGTGTGCGTGTGTGTGCATGAGAGAGACAGAGAGAGAGAGAGCGAGAGAGAGCGAGAATGCGCTCCTGTAGATTAAGGAGGGAGCGCGCGCGGATTTTCACGAGATGCTATTGTTGTATGAGTCCAATACAGCGAGCAGTGCTATATAGGGAGTCTATGTTCTATTAGAATATTTTTATAGGTCATTATTAATGGACGGATTAATGGAGGAAATGAATGACAATTTTTAAATGTCACAGGCCGTACGTGAACAATTGAAATAGTCCCACATCATCCCAGTGGTAGCAGGGTGACACTGCAGCAACGGGCCTGGGTTACAGCTGGGCATGATGACATGATGAAAAGACAAATAGCTACAGTGTTGCACATCGTTTATTTGATATTAATATTTTAGTGTATCCGTAGTTAAACGACAGACAGAGTTCTAAAACGAAGGTAATATGCTGCTGTTTCAACGTTTTTTTTTTATTACTGCATATTCCTACCCTATACTAATTTAGTGTTGACAAAAAGGAAAAGTCCTAAACATTTAGAATGATTAAACAAACAAACAAACAAGTGAATGAATAAATAAACAGATTTATATAATATATAATATATTATAATAATTTATCGGGACTAGCCAATACGATATTATTGTGATATCTAGGTGGCAATTCGATCTCTATTGTGATTCTCTTAGTATCACGATATTATAAATATCCCAGATTCTGTATCATTTTTTATTTAGATTTTGTTACAATTTATTTTGATTTTGTTACAATAAACAAACTTTGTAGGATTATATACTGGCAACATTTTACCACCTTAAATACAAACATATATACATAATATGGATTTACCGTGACAATATATGAATTGCCATACAAAAGAATTACGATAAATCACTGAATCGATTTTTCCCCTCATCTTTAATGTATATGGCTCACACTGGCTTTAGTGTCTGGGTTTGATTCCCATGTTGAGTCTTACAGTGCTTGGTGGGTTTCCTCAGGGGCTTCGGTTAAGTCCAAAGACATGCAGATTAGGATAATTAGTGTTCCCAAATTGTCGTAATGTGTGAATGCATGTGTGACTGTTGACTGGAGGTCCTACCACGGTCCAAAAATGGAAATAAATACAATAGTCACCATTGGCCTCAACGGTCTCTAAACAGACTACAGAGGTTCCTTGGTGCATAGATATAAACGGAAGTTTTTTTTTTTTATGTAAGAAAGTAAAAAATAAAAAAAAGATGTCTTGAGTATTTAATATTCAACATTCTGGAGTGTTTTATATTTTTTGTGTAATAATATTTACCTTATTAACTACTTAGTACAAAAGCTTGGGTTTGCCAAATGCATAATATTTTGTACTGAAGTATGTGATGGATTTGAGCATAATGGATCATGGAGTCGATGCCAGCTGGATTGGACACCACCAATAACACATAAAGAATACAGGCAAAAATACTAAGAAACTCACAGAACTATTTTGAAGATTTTACTTTAAATTAAGTATTTTTACTACACCAGGCTTTATTCTGGGATGTTTTCCTAATGTCATATTCGTAGTTCTAAGGCCCTCTCCAGGACAAACACGGTACTACAGTAGATGAGAGCGTTTTGCGCAGAACTGCGCCGGAGTGAACGGATAAAGACGCTCTCCTCTCATTGGTCAGCTTCGATGACGGCAATACGGAAGTGCACCTGATGGAAAGCCACCCCCGCGCAACAATGGCGGCGCTCAAGTGGGATTGGACTGCAGTGTTTATTTTGATTTTTGCCAGTCTAATCTGCACTTGTATATGTGACAGTGTTGAAATTTTAAAAGAGAAGGAAGTCACGTTAGAAGCGGCGAGTCCTAGTGAGACTCAGCACGCTGAGGAGGTCCAGGCTGAGACACAGCCCTGGGAGGCGACAGACTCTGGGGTAAATGAGGCACTTGGAGACATCGAAGCTGACTCTAGAATAAATGATGCACATGGAGATAGGAAAAGTTTCACAAAACCGCCCGCTAAAGACCACTTTCAGGAGGAGCTGGTGATTCGACCCCTCCATTCAGGAGACATCTATGCGAGTTTCCAGTTTCGCACACAGCTGGATACAGATTTTGTACAAGAAGGACAGAAAGGTTGTGTTTGCACACAGACTTTTTGCTGCTCAGCAGTTTTTTCTTTATTAACCTTCATCATAAAGAGTCATGTTCCACCTTAGTATCTCTAATGATCATTTATTAAGTATACCTTGACTAGCCGGGCTTATATAGTTTGAAGTGCAACTTTCTTATGTCCTATTTTACACACGCATGCAAGCCCAGACAAATGTAATACTGAATGTGCATGTAATCTGTACATGTCCCAAGTGATATCCTTGTCAATGAAAGGGTTCCCTGCTTTCTTTGTCCCAAACTTCTCTAGTGTCCCATTACCGTCTCTTTCCAAAGTCTCTGGGTCAGGTGCTGTCTAAATTCGCAGTGAGGGAGCTGCACATCTCCTTCACGCAGGGCTACTGGAGGACCATGCAGTGGGGGCAGCCATTCATTCCCGCTCCTCCTGGAGCCGAGCTCTGGGTTTGGTTCCACGACACAGTGCTGGAGTATGTACTGTATAACGAACATTTCAGATTAATGGTTTCACTTTTACAGCATTATTACAATTATTCCTAGTTTAATGTCAAGGTAGATCTAATTCATTTGAAAATGTAAATGTATCTGAATCAAAATGTGCAGATTTAGAAACCATTTAATTTATAGCACAAGCACATTTATGAATTCTAAGGAGTTATTCTGGTGAGAAGGTGAATAAGATTTAAATATTGATTTGTATTGTTTTGAAGATTTATGAAGAAATGTAAATATATAATTGTACAAATGTTTGCTAAATTTGAGTTGCCTGAAAATATGCTCTGTTTGGCTTTCCAGTGTTGATGACAACTGGAAAGAGCTCACCAATGTTCTGTCAGGCATCTTCTGTGCTTCTTTAAATTTCATTGACTCAACCAACACGGTAGAACCTACTGCCTCTTTCAAACCCCTAGGACTGGGAAACGGTATGAAGATGCCTTTCAGTCCTTTTAAAGGAATATATTTTTATGTTCTCTATTGTACAAATTTGTAAATTTCTTCTTTTTTGGGCAGTGACTGATCATCGTTTCCTTCGTTATGCCACACTGCCAAGAGAAATTGTCTGTACGGAGAATCTGACCCCTTGGAAGAAGCTTCTTCCTTGTGGCTCGAAGGTGAGTGATATTTCTTTTCTAGTTATTAGTACATCTGATCCAGTGGAGTAGATGAAGGTCTATAACAGATTGTGTAACACTTGTCACTCATTTATAGTTTTATATTTCATTAATGCACACTGGATGCATTATATGTTTACATAGCCAAAAGTTTTGGGACACCGGTCAGTCACAACCATATGTGGAGCTTCCCCAAACTGTTGCCACAAAGTTATAAGCACTTTGTTTGTTTTTATTTATTATAAGCCTTAGAACCTAAGGGTTTTTTATTAGCCATAAAAACTAAGTGGGTGAACCTGATTCAAACATGATTGTGCATGATTATGGTCCATTAAGCAATGGTTTACCTGGGTTGATGTAGAAGAAATCCAGTGACTGGCACAGAGTTCTGACATACTGTGAAACGCAGATGAACTGAAACACTAAATGCTCTGCCCTTCTTGTGCAAAATCAGTGTTTTTACCTAACTAAAAACTAGCAGGAAGGTTAAGCAGGAGAATAGGGGTTTTTAGAAGTAGCAAAGAAAGGACTGATTTACTTTTATTGTCAATCGTCAATTGTAGTTGTGGTATGACCTGTTCAACAAGCACATGTACAGTAGTTTTGCTGGTCAGAGGTCCATATACTTTTGGAAAATAGTGTTTACTAGTAGATTATTCTGTTTGATGCTGAATATAATTGAAAAATGCTACCTAGGCACTTCATGGTATTTTCACTCAATGGTAGGAGTATTCATCAAATAACAAAAGGTTTTGCTCAGTAAGAAAGAAAGAAATGAACATTTTACCTGATTTATAGCAGTTAAATTAAATTGGCATTCTCCTCTGCGTGCAGGCTGGTCTAGCAGTACTGTTGAAGTCAGAGAAGCTTTTCCACAGCAGTTTCCACTCAGAGGCTGTGCATATCAGACCCATCTGTAAGGTGTGTTGTTCTTAATCTGTAATGCAATTTTGTTAATGTTCTATCTATCCATCCATCCATCCATCTATCTATGGTACATACATACATACCAGACAGAGATTTGTACACACCTTCATATTCAGTGTTTTTTATTTATTTATTTTATTTCAACATTGTATAGAAATTGTGATGGAACAAATATGTAATTATGTAGTCAACAAAAATGTGTTAAACCTTTGGTTTTGATGGCAGTTTTGCACATCTTGATGGTTTTCCAACTATCTTGAATGAGTACTTGTTGGCTGGTTTTCCTTCACTCTCTGATCCACTCCATCCCAAATCATCTGAGTTGGATTTAGATCTGTTCATTGTGGAGGTCAGGTCATCTAATGCTACACTCCTTCACTCACCTTCCTGGACAAATAGCCTTTGCATAACCTAGAGCTTGTCTTGCTTTGAAAACAAATAATGGTCCCACTAAGTGCAAACCAGATGTGTTGGCATTTTGCTGCAAAATGCTATAGTTATGCTATGCTAAAATGCTGGTACGTGTGCCTTTAATTTTAAGTTATCAACAGTGTCACCTGCAAAGCACCCCCACACAATCATACCACCAGTGGGAACCACACATTCAGGAACAATCTGGTCACTTGCCTACGTCTAACAAAGACATGTTGGTTAGAAGCAAAAATCTATAACTTGCATTTGTCAGACCAAATGACAGTTTTCTACTGATCTAATGTCCATTCCTTGTGTTTTTAGTCCAAGCAAGTCACTTTTGTTTGTTGTTCTTCCAAAGTAATGGTTTCTTTGGTGCAATTCAACCATTAAGACCTGACTCACACAGGTCTCCTTTGAACTGAGTGGAGTGGATGTTGGAATAAGTTTCATGCTTAAACTCGGAGAAGCATTTATGTGGGATCAAACCTGAGGTGCTGTAAATCGGTGGTTTCTGAGACTGGTCGATCTAATAAACTTAGCAGAAGTAGCTCTTCATCTTCCTGGTCCTCATGAGAGCCAGTTTCATCATAGTGTTTGGTGACTAAGCTTGAGGATGCATTCAAAGTTCTTGGGATTTTGTTGTTTTCTTTGTTCATTTAAATAATGATGGACGGTCTTTCTCCTTACTTAACTGGGTGTTTCTGCTATAATATGGATGCATACAATAGTTGTAGTAGCACTAATAGGGCCGATTGTCTAAAGCACATTAAGAAGGCAAAATATGTAACAAATGAACTCTTTTTGAGGGACTGGCATAATTGTGTTAAGCTGTCATCAAAGCTAAATGTAAATGTACAATCTAAAAATATCAAACATATTCTGTGTTTAACAGATTTTAACACATTTTTGTTTATTACATAATTCCATGCATGTACTTTCAGAGCTGGCACCAACCCAGTTTTCTAAAACATTTTCCAGGCACATTAAAATTATGGAAAGTATTGCCATCAAGACCTAACGAAATGTATAACGGCATATACAGTAACACTGTAACAACAACACTATTGTAAGGTAGCTTGTTGCACATTAGGAATCAATACCCATATTTCTGTATTCCTACTTTTGTGACATTGGGTGCCTTTTCTTCAACCATAATATTTCACAAAGAATCATTTTTATTGGGATATAATTGGGATATTATTATCACCTCAGTCGGAGCATTCGATTGGAGCATTATTTTGGCCATGTGAACATTTAGGATTGTTTTTCTTTTTTGTTGGAATAAATATTTAGTGCACCTACAAAAATTTGTGGAATTTTTTCACAATTACATTCGAAAAGTGAGTGTCATATATTCTAGATTCCTTACACGTCAAGCAAAATATTTCAAGTCTTTTTTTTCTGCTGGAAAAGGAAACGGT
Source organism: Clarias macrocephalus (assembly GCA_011419295.1). NCBI lineage: Eukaryota > Metazoa > Chordata > Actinopteri > Siluriformes > Clariidae > Clarias > Clarias macrocephalus. Next base: position 68,138 of record JAAGKR010001163.1, read on the forward strand.
ATCTCTCTATAAAGTTTGTTAGCAAACAGAAGAAAGAAGTACTCTAAAATCTAGTTTGGACTTTATAAAACAGTGGACCCAATACCAGCAGATGACATGGAACCCCAATTTATCATCGACTATGGAAACTTCATACTGGACCTCAAACTTGGATTCTGTACCTTGATTTCCAAAATTTACTTTTCACTCCCTGTGAAGCTTTGCCAAGTTGTTAAATTGGCTTGGCTTGACAATCTTCTTAAGGCTGTGGTCATCTCTGTTGTGCGTGCACACACCACACGTTTCCCTTCGAGTCAACTTTCCACAAAGTTGCTTAGATACAGCACTCTGCGAACAGGCAGCCCTTTTAGTGCTGTTCTTTTGTGGCCTCCTTGTGGAGGGTGTCAATTATTGTCTTTTGCACTACTAGACTCAAATCAGCAGTCTAGTTTACCTGAGATTTATACTGAATTAATATTTTATTTTTTAAGTTTAGGTAAATACTACGCTAATATTTTGTGATAAAGGATGTTTTATTTTTCTGAGCTGTAATCATCTAATTTATAACAACAAAGGCTTGAAATATGTCTTTTTACTTGTAGTGAATCTAGAATATATGAGAGTTTCACTTTTTAAATTGTAAAATAATTTCCCCATGTGTTGCCACAAGTGAAATTTTGCTTCCATTCATGATTGGTAAATTCTGAATTATTGTGCATGATTGTGTTTGTGTAAGGGAAGGTGTATATTAAAATGTTGAGTTGCTTAGTTTTTTAATCTATTAGACTACATTGTAAAATTCTCAATCACGAGTTTTAAGTGAGGTTCTGTGACTAGCGGTTGCTTGGTTTCCTAAAGTAGCTGTATTATAAAACACTTTATTCAGGATTGGCAGTGTTCAGGCACAGCATGGGAATTGAGACAGACCCTTGGTGTGGTGTTTGATCTCTACACCTCTGGCCAAGGCAAAAAGGGTAAGGGGACAATACTTTTTTTTTTTCCCTAGCATACACTTGCACATGAAGTAAAATGACTGAATATAACATGAGCATAACTTGCACATATATGATCTTTTTTATTTATTTATTTTTTTAAACAGACTGGTCCCTTTTTAAGATGTTCTCTCGCACTCTGACTGAAGCTTGCCCTTTAGCGTCTTCTAGCAAAATCTATGTGGATGTCACAGACAACCCTGAGGTAATGTTCTAGCTTTTGGCAGTGTTTTAAAGTATGCAGTGTTCAAATGTAGGCAGAAACCTTCCTCCTCTGACAAAACTGCTTAAAATTTTCATCTTCTCCAACAGTGTAGTCAGGAAAAGGCAGCATGTTTTTTTTTTTTTTTTTTTATTCTTTTGGAAAACAGAACAACTTAAAAACTAGTGACATTAATCAAAGCACACACTGTATTATACAACAATTTCTCAAAGCACTTTGGAGCCATGGAAAATTACACTTGAACCCACATTAATTTTTGATTACACTGCTGTTCATTTTTTCCACTTCACATGAACGTGGTGAGAGCGCTGCTCCTTTAAACTTTCATAACCTTGTAGACATGTCTGTTCAAAATAAAGTTCTGTCTTTATGTGAATGCAGCACAAGTCGATCTAATGATATGTTTAAATAGTGCAGTTAGAATTGCATGGAATATTTATATTCTTTGCTAAGGAGAGACAAAATAACATGGTTTCTTCAAAAAGGAAAAGGAAATGTTAGAATTATTCTACTGTCGTTGTTGCCAACATTCAGATTGAGATTTAAATGTGCTGCTCTGCATTTTCTCTGTTCCAACATGTTAGGAAAACTTAACAGTTTAACTTTTGTATGTGTTTGAACATGTCTTCACGATCATCTGTGTCATATTGCCAAACCCTTTTTAAAGAAATGCTGGGCAGGAATTAATTGTAGTTCCCATTTAGCTGATTAATTTAGTTATGTAGAAGACACCTACATGGATAAATGTCAATCACAAGACACGTACAGGAATTCAGGTCTTGTGCTCTTTACTTAGACAACTTCATGTCAGGTTTGCCTAATAACTAGCACCAGCAAATTAGGGTCCAAAACTCTTTGTATTGACACATAACAATTTGGATGTCAAGTGGCCAGTTTTCTTCTTCTTCTTCTTTTTTTTTTTTTTCCATCTAAAACGCTGTTTAGGATTTATTTGTTTTTTCTTTTCTGGTTTGTAGTGATACATCATTTCCAACAACTGTCTCCAGTTGTGGAAGTAGTCCTTAGTAGGCTTATGACAGGGCCGAGGATGATGTGCTCACTCGCTGACAGGCTACAGAGTAATCAACAATTGAGGGAAAAGGCTGTTCTCCTTAACACACATTAGCATATTATCGGGCCAAACCTGAAGAAAATCCTTAGGGAGGTCAAAACCATCCCAGATTACATTTTATACATGTTACATCTAATGCCGTTGCTAAGAAATTAAATTGTAGCAATTGTGCCAACTCATCACTACCTGTATCCATGAATGTCAGATGGTTGTCACCTGCTTGGGCAATATACTCTTCTTGACAGTGTTTTTCGGTCATTTGGCTGATGCCATCATTTAAGAATTTAAAATTAAATAGGAGATAAGCACTCCATAGTCTGAAGAGGTTAAGAGCCACAAGCAAGCCCTTAAAAAACAGAGATGTTTGCTCCAATATTCTCTTCAGGGAATTCCACTCCCAAACAGAAGGCACTTTAACAAACCCCAAGCCAGACGAGCTGGAGTAAAGGCCCTCCCTCCGGCTTTAAAAATGACATCTTGGCTTGTAGATGTAGGTGGAATGCCGCATTTGCAGCGTCAAGACACTGCAGTCTCTCCTGGACTGCTACCTAAGATGTGCTTGACCTGCAAGAAAATCATTTCTGCAGTTAAGGACTATTACTGTTGCCTGTTGCAACAGTAAGCTAATTTTAATATTTTCTGTAATATAAAATCACAAAAATATGCTATTTACCTGTTGCAATACTAACTAATAGACTTTTAAATAGTTTTTAGTAATGAATAATGCACATGAGCAAAAAGATGACAATTACAGGCATAAATAAAGGTGCATTTTGATGTACTGTCCTGTCGTATTTTGTTTCTGTCCCTGTGGTTAAAATCATAATTTCTCTCTCTCTCTCTCTACCCCCCCCCCCACCCCTATCTCTCCTTGCCCCTTTTTTTTATTATTTGCTTTAACATTCCCAATAGGGTGAGCTGTTTGACCTGACTCCAGCCACACCTATCTTTGACACGGCTGTAATTCTGGGGGATCGCAGGACTTATGCTGTGTATGATCTGACCAAAACAGAGACTTTTGGCCAGCTACGTTCTCTCAATCTCTTAATGCGCTGGAAAGGGGAAGGTGGTAAGCATCTAAAGGCCAGAATGGGGGATATGTTAGATTCAGTTATTGCAAACAAGATATATATAGCCAAATGTTAAGCCTTGTATACCCATGTGTAGACAATTGTTCCCATACTGTTTCTCAACTAAAGATTTTGTCATTCAAAAGTTTCATGCTTCATGTTGAGCAACAGGAAACACGTGTCAGTTACATGATCTGATCACATGTAAGATGGATAGATTGAAAGAAAGGGTGGCATGTTCTATATTGTTAAATACATCTAAATTTAAATATCTGGAATATCCTTTGATTTCAACCTGAAATGTTTTGTATGTACTATAATGTACTATAACTAAACAGCTAGTTTGCCGCAGCTAACCACACAGACCACTGTATAATATGTCAAGAAATTACTTCTTGTACAGCTAGAGTTTACATAAATATAATGTGATTTAAAAAAATATTGCGTAGAAACAAATGCAGTCTGAGTAAACAAAATGCGGTATGAATGAATTTGATTCATGCATCAAAAGCTGTAGTGAACTGACAAATCAGCTTCGACTGTATGAGGACAAGCGCTGCAACAAGTAGAAATCATTCAACATGTATTCAATTCAATTTTATTTGTATAGCGCTTTTAACAATGGTCATTGTCTCAAAGCAGCTTCAAAAAATGAAAAGAAAATTTATGGAAGTGTGTATGAAAATAGAGTGAAAAAAATGGTGACAGTGGCAAGGAAAAACTCCCTGAGATGGCAATAGGACGCAACCTTGAGAGGATAGCAGGGATCATGTGTGTTATGTAGCTGGAAGTTCAATATAACAGAAGTTATTTAAATTAACATGAAGTCCAGTTCAGCACAGGGATGAGTCAGCAGGAGCAGAGGGCAGAGGGAGTCTGGATCACAGGGTGCTCAGGAGCAGCATGTGTAGATCCAAACCATCATGAAGCAGAGTCCAGCTGGAGCTGGTCCTTCTCTGGATGCCTCAGAATCCTCGCAAATGTTGACGGTTCATTTTACTGCAGCAACTTTGTACAGCTTGATGGTAAAAAGTAAACTGGTCTGTACGTAATTGTCTTCCCATAAACACTGGACATCACCTAGATAGGAATAAGCCTATTTGGCATTGGCCAAGATCTGGGATAATTTCTGGTTGGTTGATATGTTCTGGTCTCACACTGAGGCTCTATAACGTGTCTCCAGAAAGATGGCGCTCATGCCCCTTTTGTAGCGGGCGCAACTACTAGTGCAGTTGTAGTCATCGGTCCTAGCATTCCACTAACAGATCCAGTTAAAGTAGTGTTGCAGGCTTAACAGTAAACGGAGCAAAACCTATAAATTGGTGGTCCATAACTATAAATGGGATGGAATAAATGTAAGGATTCCAGTAGTGATTGTTGAGAAGTCCCATGGATTGTCTGTGATGCTGTGTGTTTTTGTAGAACAGCAGTATTCTAGTGATAAAAGTAATGAGTGCTTCTCTAATGAGTATCAGCAAATGTTTCCAAAGAAACCACAGCTGGATTGTGTGATAGCCTGTAGTCAGTGTGGTAAGTGTTTCACTGCAACAGACTGATGCTGAAATAAAAAATGTTATGTAGCAGAGACAGACAAGCAGAGTGATGCAGTGATCTGTACCTCTTTTCAGGTCTGCTGCACTTTCATGCATTGAATCAGCAGTATAAAATGCATGAATAAGCATCTCATAAACGTCTTGTGTTCACCAAAGATCTGAGAGGATGTTGCTCACTCATATCAGGAATTGCCTTATAAGATGTTACTAAGAAAAGTTAATAGAATGTTTTTGTTTGTAAATCTGAATATTTCACAGGAGACATGCTGCGTCCACTGCTCCATGCCGAGCGCTATGTGGCAGGATTTGGACTCCAGACTGGCGAGATCCACACACTAATCTATAATAACCATCCATTCAGAGCTTTCCCTGTGCTTCTGCTGGAGTCAGTGCCCTGGTATCTGCGACTTTATATTCATACGCTCACTATCACCAGCAAGTCACGTGAAAACACACCAAGTACGTCCTACTGAAATACTGTATAATACTTTAAAATACCCAGTATCTTTTCCGTAATTGTTTATTATTGCATTCTCTCACTTTATTTGGCGTTGATCTATTAATGCAAAATGGTAAAGTGTGTCTCAAGTAGTATCAAGTATAATTAGATAGCTGCTGGCATTTATTTGTATCAACTTTAATAGATTTAACAGAAATGCTGTTTTGTCAAGTTTAATAGATTTCATTATTAGACCTTGAATTGTTTGATGCCTCCCCCCCCCCTCCCACCCCTTTTAAGGCTTCATTCACTACCAACCTTCAAAAGACCGTCTTCGTCCTCATCTCCTCGAGATGCTCGTGCAGTTACCCCCTCATTCTGTGACTGAGGTGAAAGTGCAGTTTGAAAGAGCTCTGCTAAAGTGGACCGAATACACTCCAGATCCAAACCATGGGTTCTATGTCGGGTAGGACTCTCTTCCATTTGCATGCTTATGAAATATAATTGTTGCAAAATCAAGAGTGTAAGTTTTAAAAGATAAGTATTTATCTATGATAAAACCAGACTTAAAAAAACATGGTCAGGCTCATTTTATGGGATAAAAAAAGTGAGATTTATTTACCTACTTCTTGTCTTCTAGATCCTCTGTGATAAGTGCTCTCGTGCCAAGTGTTGTCGCCATGGACATCAATAGCACGAAGGAGCGGCCGCTTTTCAGCAGCTTGTAAGTACAATTTCTATTAAGAATGGCTGAATATGTCTACATACAGTATGTGTGTTCACATTTTGATTACTTTCAATGGATTCTGAAATATCATGTATAACCTCTTTCCTTTTCACATAAATGGTAGATGCCTACTGAATATAGAGCAGTAGAATTACTTTTTAAAGTAATTAAAAAGGTAAGGGGGAAAAATACTAATTAATTTTTCCCTTTAAATTTCTAGTTTCCACAACAAAGAAGAGTCAAGCTACTTCATTCGTGTGTACACGGAGCCTTTGCTGGTTAATTTGCCCACGCCTGATTTCAGCATGCCCTATAATGTTATCTGCCTCACGTGTACGGTGGTAGCTGTGGCATACGGCTCCTTTTACAACCTACTGACCCGGACCTTCCAGGTGGAAGAACCGAGCCCACCACTAGCTAAACGCCTAGCCAACATCATCCGCCGCATACGGGGAGTACCACCACTGTGAAGGACAGGAAATTAACTTATTGATCTTGATTTGGGGGAACTTAAAATTTTTTTTTTCATATTGCTGAGACGAGTAGAAGTCATGAAGAATGCTTCAACTGAAAGCCTTATCAAGAACATAATGTTGTCTGTTTACACTGGACAAAATTAATTATTTCTGTTTTAATGCAAGAGGGATTACTTTAATTTTCATTTGTTTATATAAAAATGTACCATCGCGTTTTGGTAGTTTCCATCATCTGTAAGACAAACTGTCAGGAGAAAGAAATGTGAAACCCTTTGGAGAAGGAAATGAGCAAGCCATTACTCATTCTGTTCTACAAATCCAGTGATCTGGAGAACAGAATGTCCAGCAAAATCAAGCAAAGAAAGGAAAAATTATCCTTTAGGTTTATTGCACCAATGTAATTAATGGGAAATTCCTTTCCCTTAACAGTACATGGCTTGATTGTTTTTTAAAAAAAAAAACCTTTAATTGCAATGCCGTTGTAACTATGATGCATGTATAAACCAGACAGGGATCTAAAATTAATTAAATTCAGCCCTTCTGTTATTTATAGAGCACAGGGATACATTAACGAGTTTAAAATAGGAAGTCCTCAATCAGCAAGAGAACTGTGTTTTACTAAAGTTGTTGAAGAACAGTGTGTTCGCCCAGGACTGTTGTTTCAGGCGAACAGAACAATCTTTTTGTTCCACTTGCAACTGCTTAAACCAGGCAGCAGAAATATGAACAACTTGGAATATTTAATAATTAAAAACTTGAAAGTGAAGTCACACTACACTTCTGGTAGCGATATGAATACTAATGTTTGTGCAGGTGACTGAAACATGTAAACCTCTACTGGTGACTTTAGGTTGTTACAGATGTTGTGTGCACTCATAAATAAGACTCTTAAATTATCTGTTTGTCACGCTAATGTGTATGGCCCATCAAATTGGATTATGATTAATCACTTTGCACTCCTCTGAACTTGCTAACCACTATTTAAGTTCCTTTTTCACCTACCAGAGTGTCCTCTTAAGAAATCTGATACCTAAAATTCCTTAATTTTTCTTTTATGAGAAACTTTTCACATGCTGCTATGTTTTCTCTGTCTGGTCCACTAGAGGTGCTGCCAAGCTGTAGGAGACGTTGGACACAAAAGGCCCTTTGTTTGCCAATGTTTGCCACATTTTTGGGTCTCGAGTTGACGCCAAAACGTCTTTTACATTCCTGAATGTTGTTTTTAATACTGGGATACCTGCTAACATCTGGCATACCAAGATGGAATGATCATGGGAAAAGAGCTCATAAATGTTTCCATTTGTACTGGCTGTGCAACCTGACTTGAAATTTACCAACCATTCTCCATGTAATGCCTGTACATTCTTGTCATGTTTTAAGAATTACAATTCACTGAAACTTTAAGACTTTACCAGAGGAAACAGTGAGTTTTAATAATGACATTACAAACACACACACACTCAATGGAGGGAAATATTCCATCGAATTCATTGGTGCTTGTCTCTCTTTCAGAATAAAAATGTATACATATAGTTAAACGTTCACCAACCTGCTACGCTTCTGAAAGGTTTAGAAGGGATATTATTGTCACAATTTATTAAGCGAACTACGAGCAAAGGTGTCCTATAGTCACTAATCAACAGTACCTCCTGAGAATATACCTTCCTATAGATCTTAAAGGCTGTTTACAGAGAGACTCGCCTCCCTCTCTTTATATATTTTTTTTGATGGGGCATGCTGAAGCTGCACTTAAAATATAAAGGTAGATCTCCCAGAAGAGGTGTGTTCTTTATTGGTCTATATGTCTAGCCATGTAGCAGATTTAATTTAGCAGGGTTCGCTGCAGGCGTGGCCACATGAGGTCCTGCAGCACTTCTGATCTCCGGGACACTCACCATCATGATAGCAATACTCCGCACACATCGGGGTCCCTTTAGGTATGGGGCATCGACCAGGCTTTACTGTAAGAGACACCACATAATAATAATAATAATAATCTCTCACTCATTGTCTGCATCGCTTAATCCTGTGTACTGGGTCGAGGGGGGCTTGGAGCCTATCCCAGGTATGAGGCGTGGTACACTCCAGACAGGGTGCCAATCCATGGCAGGGCACACACACACACACACACACACACACACACACACACACACACATTCACACACTAAGGGCAATTTGGGCACACCAATTAGCGGCATGTCTGATCTGCATGTCCCTGCAAGCACAAGGAGACCATGCAAACAGACCTTGAGACAGGAATCGAACCTGGACCCTGCAGGGACAAGGCGACACTGCTAACCACTAAGCCAGTGTGGCAGATCCACAGTACTGTGCACAAGTTTTGAGTCCTGGCTCATTTTCTAAAATGTAATGCACATTGTCTCAAAAAGCAAAATGCATGATGCATTCTTATTCTTCTTATTTTGCACTACTTAAAAAAAAAAAATATATATATATATATATATAAAAGCTGATAGGTTACCTGTATACGGGGTGATGCACTCATGTCCACAGCCGTTATGGCAGCATTTCTCCTCGCTGGGACAGTCTCTGTCTTTAGCGCAGTATTCAGCACACATTCCTGAACCCCATTTCCGGCGAGGACAGATTCCCGGCTTGACTGCAGGACAAGACCACATACGCTGCTATTCTAATCAATAGTATTGAAGCACAGTAGCCGGCAATAGTGAGCCACGTCTTTAAAAGCCTGCGTTCTTTTTCTAAAGTGCATTTTGTCTTTGATCTCTGAACACTACAGCTCACTGATCTCTGGGTTTGGCTGTGACTCGGGAAAGCAGATGCCAAATACACACTCGTCGATTAAAGGAATAAGGTTTGCATATAACATGTTCATCGTAAAGGGAAGTGCACTTTAGTAAGGGCACTAAATGGCGCCTCGTCTCTGGAATGGTAATTACAGATTAATTATACGCATGAAATCAAAGCAAGGAGTGGATTATATCACCAACACTAGGTTACAAAACTTTTTTTTTTTTTTTTTTTTGGAAATACATTGTATTACAAATTTATATATTATTTATAACTTTCTGTTATAATCTTCACTAAGTTAATGTTAATCACTATTGCCGCACTGTAAGGTTGATGTTTGAGCGACTGTATAAGACTGTAGACTGTATATACTGTATCTATCTGCTTCAGTGCTGAGAGACTCTCACCTGTGCAGTTACGCGCTGCGGCTCCTTCGCTCAGGTTCGTCCATTCAGTCAGAGTAAAAAGCACAACAGTGAACACACACAAGAGCTTGAGCTTCATCTTCATCAACAGCACTCTGTTACAGGACTGAAGGAGAGACTGGAGTTACTAGGACAGGATGGGGATAAGGGGACTGGACTAAGGGTGGGAATGTCTGCATGGTCCTTCTGCCTGTCGATTCCAAATTCAAGAAAAAGAAGAAGAAGAAAAAAATCTCTTACAAAGATCAGTATGTGTAGGGGTGTATGGGATACTTTCAAACATAAAGGTAGTTAGCTACATTTGATGATTTATACATATACTGTAGTCTAAAACCAACCTGTATTTATTTATTTTTTTTGTTAAAATTAATATTACATTAGTGGTGGTGTAGTTCAGGGTCTTGGGTCGATTCCCGTCTGTGTGTGCATGGAGTTTGCATGTCCTCGTTGTGGGTGGGTTTCCTCTGGTTTACTCCCACAGTCCAAAAACATGCAGATTAGGCTAACTGGTGTTCCCAAATTGTCCATACTGTGTGAATGAGTGTGAATGTGAATGAGCGTGTGTGTGTGTGTGTGTGTGTGTGTTGTGATGGATTGGCACCCTGTCCAGGGTGTACCCCGCCTCATGCCCTAAGTCGCCTGGGATAAACTCCAGGTCTCCCGCGACCCTAATACAGGATAAAGAGGTATAGACAATGAGTGAGAGTGAGTAAGTGAGTGAATATTACAGTATACACAATTCAGCCATAATAGGAACAACACCACAAGGTGAATTAAATGTCGATATCTCAATAAACTGATTTAAGCATCAAGAGCACTCAGGGTTCTTGTAACCTTGTGGGGATCAAATTTTATTGCTGACTGATATATTTCAAACAATAGTAAGATAGTTGAATAGTTGAATAGTCTCAATCAGGATGTCAGTCATAGATGTGCTACTTGGACATTTATTATAGGTCTTTCCTCCTGACTGACTGACTGAACAGAGTGTGGTTGCTGCACTTATTTGCACTCACTCACTCATCATCATCTATACAGCTTTATCTTGTGTACAGGGCCACTGGGGTTCTGGAGCCCGTCCCAGGAGACTTGAGGCACTAAGCAGGGTGCACCTTGAACAGCGTGGCAATCTCTCACAGGACACACACGGGCAATCTGGAAATGCCAATTAGTCTAATCTGTATGTCATTGAACTGTGGGAGGAAACTGGAGTACCTGGAGGAAACCCACCAAGTACAATGCAAACGCAATGCTAACAAAGACAGGAATAAAACCCGGACCCTGGAGGTGCAAAAAAAATTATATGCAAATTATATAATACAAATTTGTGGGACCCCATGAAAAAACCAAGACAAATTTGTTTTTCCATTTTTCAACAACATTGAATTTTTCACTAATTCCAGGACTTTTCGTGTGGCTTATTAAAACCCGGCCATAGGAAACGCTGCCAGCCGCAAATATTTCGGCACCATAAGTTCAACAACCTTGATGCAGAACACTAGCTTTTTCAGAGCATACCCGAAAACTTCAGCTAGATCAGAGAAAAAATCTGTAAAAGGTCAAATTTGCACATAAACACATTTACTCCATAGGCTGAAAGCAAACCGATTAATCTTCCAACCACACCACCACATTCCAGCAGATCAGTCACATCCTGTCTATACTGACCCCTACTTATCTTACCCAACACTTGTTTCACAGTGAAATGTTGCTTCAACAATCTAGTCAACTAAAAAAAAAAGAAGTTTGTTTTACATCAATGCCTGTATATACATCTATGTCTGTGTCTGTAGAGACATATGTTATATATGATGTGTACAAACAAAACACAATTACACATTTGTAGATTAGTTATATTTTATTATTAGTGTGAAAGGGAATTCATTCACATGTCTGATGTAAACTGAAAGTGGTTGAAAAAGGAGTGCATTAATTTCACCATGCTTCATTCCCTTTCTAAAAGTTGACAGTGATTTTATCAAAATGAAACAAAGCATTCTTTGTGGTGGGGATAGTGTAGTGCATATGTGAAAGGTAATTAAAATGACTCTTTAAAACACGTACAGTAAATACGTCAAATATTGCAGAAATTGCAAAACTACTGCAAAAAATAAAGTCCATTACACCCATCAAGTATTTATAGATTTGGGAACTGTGCTAGGTTTCACTACAGTAATGGACCTGTTAAAGTGAAAAAAGCAGTAACATACTTCAACAAAATTCTTTTTATCTAAATACTAAATATAAATACACAAATGCTTTGCAGCATTTGTAGCATTAAACAATAAAATCTAATCTCTAATATTTCATTCAGCAAAGAAGAACCATAGTTGAAATGTGTGGGTAAAATTAGTAAAATAGTGGGTAAAAACACTTCATTAAAATATCTCTATCAGTCTCTATCAAAATATTTCCCTTAATGCATTTGATAAATATGCATTCAAACCTGTAATATTGTGCATTTTACATTGCACCCAGTAATATTTGGGTCTAATAAAAATATTTATAAAAATATATATCTACTAAGCCTCTGCTTGAACTATTTTAATATTAAATTCACTGCATATTGTGTAGGGATTGTTTATACATGTCAATGTGTACAAAATTATGAAAAAATATTTTAAATATCTGTGTGCATGTGTGAGTTCTTACAATAACATGATTATGTTTTGCACATAATTAAATAACTAATGAATCCCTTGGTGTGCATTATGACTGTCACTATAATCAGTGTTAAATGCCCCATGTTGGTTCAACCTGAACTATCCCTCATTGTCTAATATATTCTCTTTAACTACGAACTCCTTCAAATCAGGCTGATTCTCAACATCAATGCCGAGCTCTTGGATTTCATGCAGCAGTGCCTCCCAGCGCCGCTTGTCCTTGGAAATCTTCCAACAGAGCCGCACGTTGGTCTGCAGGAGTGGTACTAGTAGTGGGTGGAGTTGCTTTTGATGCATCTTTTGCATATCCATCGAGGGCACCAGTTTGTTGAGGGCGTGCTCGCAGTGCTCCTGTGCCTCGCTCAGCCTTTCTAGCTCCTGGTAACAATTTGCCACTGCAGAGAGTGTGAAGAGCCTGTGAGATTTGTGTGGTGATTCCAGTTTCTCCTGGAGGTGCAATGCATTAACCAGAACACCAACCGCTTCCTCGTAGAGACCAGAACGCACCAGGTTCTGACCACTGCGCAGTTCACCCAGGTAAAAGAACTCTAGAAACAAAGGTGAAGCTCGCACCTCGGTCAGTGAGTGCAAATGTGAGAGGTACTGCTCGAATGCACGGCTCCGCTTGCCAATGGTCTCGGCTGTAAAGTTCCGGCGCAGCTTTTTGCGTGGAAAATGGACTCCATCCATGTCTTCTCTGTGATGCCTGCGTAGAAGATGGTGCAGCCGCTCAAAATCAGTGTAGCGACGTGCAATGACTGCAGGGGCTTTGTCAAATGTGCCAGACTGGAGGACATGGATTGTGTAAAGCTGTTTGAAACACATGACTCATATGCATTAATTTCTGATACATGCAACCATTGTATGCCTAGATGTAACACCCATTGATTTAAAAAAAGAGCAGCTTGAAGAGGAAGGATAATGTCACAGCCTTCCTGTTTGACTACTGTTTATCTACTCGGTTTCTACTCTCTCGGCCTCTACCCTGACTGGTTTGTTTTCGATGTAGCCTATTATTTTTTAATGACAAACTACATATAATTCTTAGCTTATCCTACATGTGTAAAGTGTATTTCTGAACCTATGTTTTTAGTATTACAGATAAATTATGTTACTGCTTACCACATATTTGGAGTTTGCCTCTTGCACTACACTGGCGTCAGTCACTTCGAAAACAAGCTTTTCTATCACACAGCGAGTGCGCAGATTCCTCCAACTCTCTTGTAGCTGTCGGGTAAGCATGCTGGAGCCTTTCATGGTCTGGTTGGTAGGGCTTATGTCTAAAAAAAAAAAAGTCCAACAGTAATTAAATGAAAATGGGAAACATCAAGAGAACAAACAGTTTTCACAACTCTTTTTATATATATAAAAACAAGAAGTGAAATTCAACTACCCTTTGAAATTTCTGTCCATCTATTAACAAGTTTATTTACGCTTTTTTCTTGCATGCTGACTGACTACATACAGCAGAATTCCTTTCTTCACAGTTCAGGTTAGAAGCAATTAACCTTTTGGCAAAGTACACAGCTGCAGGCATGTGGGGTAGCTTTACCAACTCAACAACCCACAGATTCACTCCAAACCACAATTTACAAGTTTTTCCCTCTTGATTCAACCAATTTGCCTTCTACAAAACTGAAACCAGACATCACTGTAGGGAATAGCAGTGCTTAGAGAATAAATGGCCTCATATGAACTTACAATCTGCATGATTTAATTAAAACAATTATAATAATGAAGAAAAATAAAAAGTATGTTGCCATTTTTTTTTAAACATACATCAAGATTGCGATGTAAATTGTGATATTTACTTTATTGTATTTTTCTACGGAAACACTAAATAATCTTATTAAGAGTGTTTGCCAATATTTATTTATCAAAAATAAATAAATAAACATTTAAATTAATCACAAATTCTACATAAATTCCAGACTATGAGTATATTACCTGTAATAAATAGTCAGCCTGTTGTGCTTAAATAATTGCACAGGACCATTTTAAATTTTGATGCGATTAATTATGCTGCACTAGTAAGAAATATAATTTGAATCAGTATGTAAACTTTTTGTGATTATAGCTATATAGAATGCAATAGTCTAATGCAATACAAGTGGAAAGTAAATAAAGTAAATGTTACTTAAAAACTACCTGTGCTGCTGCTGGCGATATCCATGGACTCTGCAAAGCAGTCCGAATCACTATCTGGGCCAGATGTTTCACCTGCGTCTTCTGAATCCAGTACGCCATCGCCATCAAAGCAGAGCGTCCCACTGAGCCTGGACGAGACATTGTCGGTTTCATCCTCAAGTTCTGAGCTTTCTGGAAACTCATCGGTGTCTCCTGTGTCCATATGGAGCTCTCCTTCTTTGAATAGCGATCGGCGAAGTCTGTCCAGCAGCTTAGAAGCCATCAGCACAGTACTGGAAAATATATCACTGTGAATTTGTGAGCCAACGCAAATCTGAAAAAATCCAAACTTCTCAAATGTCATATCTCGACTGCTAAGAAAATTTGAAGAATAATAAACAAACAAGCAAAAACAAACAAAAACAGTGGATGTACTCAGTCAGCCCTGCATGGATTGTAATGGAAACAGTAAAAGCTCTAACCCTTTGCTGATATGTGAAACCAAAGAGGAAACCCTGGAAGAAAACGAGCTGCATTTATATTTAATTCATAGAGGGCCGTACGAACATGAGACTAAAGAAACAAATTAACCCGGCAAAGTTTAGGGGTTTTGAGTTTAGTGTGAACTCTGTGCAGAACAGTTTCGAGCAACAGTCTGAAGTAAAGTTACCTGTTGCGTCCTGCAGAGAGAGAAAACCTGGTTCTTCTTCTTTCTTTCTGGTTAAACCGCCATCATCGTTCTGTAGCGTATGGGTTAACCAAACCCATAATTGACTCATAACATTAACAACAATAATAATAATAATAATAATAATAATAATAAAGTCGTAAACAACAGTTGCTCATAAACAACAGCGTGTTAAGCATCACGGCTAGCTTATTAGCGGATTAGATGTATAGCTAAACACTAATGATAAATAAATTTCAGCACATAATGCAGTGTAAGCTTTAACAGCCTACTAAACTTGTAGTTAATTAATCTCATATTTCCCATGAAGAGGATTTTTTCTCGAAGCAACAGCACTCGTCGGCTAACAAGTTAGTTAGCTAGCAAGCTAATTCAGATGACAGGACTTTGTAAAATAAAGACAACAATGAGAAACGACTTTATCGCAGTTTCTTTATCGAAGGAAATAGAAATTTACCAGAAACGCCGCTCAGAGAAACACACAGCCTGGATTCGGTCATGTCGGGAATGACACAGAAGTTAAAAAAAAAAAAAGCTCGGCGAAAGTGCTGGATTTCAGGAGTCTTTCTGTCCACTTCGGTAGGCGGACACATGGAGGAGCAGAAACACTCCAGCAGCGGGTTCCCAACCGAGTAACTGCAGACACCGCAAAATTGTACATGTACAGTGAGAACGCTTACTACTGCATTTATAACAGCGCCTCTTCATTTCCCGAGCTCTCGAGATGGCTGAATCAAGCTGTTCAAACAGCCCTTTGCATAGTGTTGACACACGCGCGCGCGCGCACGCACGCACACAGTTCACCAGAGGAGTCGCGCGCTCGGAGAAACGTAAAAACGAACAAAATTAAGACAATAACATGTTACTTTTATAATATTACGAAAATAATTTGTGGTTAATTGACCTTAAATCGTTTATATACAGTGGAACATCATACAGATCGATAGAGAGATATATAGTATTATTTATATAATTGTATAAATATTATCTATTATTTATATAAATACTCTATATTTATTATAATATATTTTCACTGTTCTATTGTTTCTCTTTATTATTTTTTTAATTATTATGATTTTTTAAAAATCTATCTATTCCTGTTATTTTCTTCTAACTTATTTCTGAGTTTTGGCAATCCGAGTATACATTATTTGTCATGGCAGTAAATCACCTTTGAATCTTGAATCTAGATAGATAGATCATTGGACTGTAAACGTGTTTTCTTTTCATTCACATTCACGCATGTTTTCCTTCCCTATGGAGTTCATTTTAGACCGCACATTTTGCTCCACACGGATTTGCATAGGGAAATGTAAATGTTTGCGTGTGTGAGAGAAAGAGAGAGCAGCCGTTTAGTTCCCGGTGGCTCCCCCCTGTGGACAATCATAGTCATAAAAAGGAGAGTGGGGGTTACTATAGAGCAGGGGTGTCCAAATCCAGTCCTGGAGGGCCAGTGTCTAATCTGTTAATTACTAGGTTCAGTGGGTGTGTTTAGGTGTTGGTGAATTACAAACTGTGCTGGTCACTGGCCCTCCAGGATTGGATTTGGACACCCCTGCTATAGAGAATACCCATCTCCGATGTTTGGACAATAGCTATACGCGAATAAGCTCTACAGAGAAAGGTGTGCACTACTGAAGGTCGCAAAAATCACCGAAACTATAAAGCCTTTGAGCTTTTTTTTTTTTTTTTTAGCTAAATAATAGACAAGAAGATGGTTATTTGAGACACAGAGAGAAAGAATTTGGAGATTTACATAGGGATATATAAATGTGTGTGTGTTAGAGAGACACACACAGAGAGAGATTTTTCTTGTGATTGATTTCTAAAATCCTTTAAACCTTGAATATTGAGAGAGAGAGAGAGAGAGAGAGAGAGAGAGAGAGAGACCGTTTAGTTCCCGGCGTCTGGCTCCCCCTTGTGGAGAATTATAATCATAAAAGGAGAGTGGGGTTCACGTATAAGGATATACTGTACTATAGAAAATAGCCATCACCAACATTTGAACAAACATTATATAAGTGATGAAGCTCCCCAGGTAAGACTGTGCACTACTGGAGGTGACAAAACTATACCAGAATAAAGACTCTGAAATCATCAACCTACAAAAAAGAAGAACTTTAGAAAAAAGTTATTTGAAAGAAAAAACAGATGGAGATTTCACTCAGTGACAAGTAACAGAACTATGAATATAAAATATGCATTTGTATCATATTGATGTTAAACAATTTAGAAGAATATACAAACAGTTGTGCAGGGTGAAAATATGTATTTAAAAAGCAGCTGAGGAGAATATCATTTACATATGACAGGACCACCCAAGAAATGCAAATGCATAGATAGCATACTATAAAAACTGTGTCTGCTACTTATACTCTGTAAAGCCTTCATGACGGCTCTAATCTGAGGTGCTGAAAATTGGTGATTTCTGTGGCTGGTAACTCTACTGTAACTTCTTCTCTGCTGCAGAGGCAAGTTTTGGTCCTGCTATCCTGGGATGGTCTTTATGAGAGCCATTTTCATCATGGTGATTGATGGGCTCTGCAAAAGCACTTGACAATAATGTTCTTACAAAGACTATTCAAGCACAGCTGACCTTTGTGTCTTAAAATAACAACTTAAAGTTGGTGTTGTTGTCACTTAATTACCTAATGCCACATTTGTTATTTTATGGTTATAGAAAATCCAGTATTGTTCTAAAATTTAGAAAATAAATTCAGACTTGTGTCCAAAAGTTTGATTGGTACTGGTACTTTTTTTTTCTAGTTACTACTCTTGCCAATAGGTGGCAGTAGGTCACTTTAACCTCAGCTCGTAGAAGAAAAACGCTAAAGAGGAAACCGCCAAAAGCAAAGTGAACTCGTAATGGCAACTAAAAAGATAACAGCTGCTCGAAAAGTACTGAAAACTGCTTCACACGACTCCTCGAGGTAAGAACATGGTTTACTCTTGGGTTTTGAACTAGCTCGATATAGTGCAATGGTGTTGGTGTTTCGTGGGAGTCTGGAGCTTTTTGGCGTTTGTTTAGTGTTTGGTAACAAAGTGAAATTAAAATGAAAAAGTTAAAATCGTTTGTGGGCAATTTTCAATGCACTAATAAATAAATAAAGAAATGAATTAAAAGTAAGAAATAAAACACGACAAGGCGTGCTGTTATAGGTAGATAGTCAACAACAGGGAGGCATGAACTGTTGGCACTCATGGCTGTTTTTAAAAGTGCAGGTTGTACGGTTTGATCATTTATATTAACAGTTAATATTGTGGAAAGTCCATGAGACCAGACTGATTCTGTTGGCACAGTTTCTGCTATCTAACCTGCCTGTCTTTGTTTTAAGTCAATTAGACAGTAGGAAATAGGATATATCTCTCTTGAGGATATTCTAATAGCAGAAAAGCCACTGGATGTAAAGAGACTTGAGACTTTTTTCTCACTCACTGTCTGTACCGCTTTATCCTGCATACAGAGTTGCGGGAGCCTGTTGCCCATCCCAGGGACTTGGGTCTATACAGGGTGCCAATCCATCGCAGGGCACGCGCATAAAAACCTTATTCCTTTAATAAACCTTTATTCACACATTACCGGAAATTTGGGAAGACTTAATCTGCATGACTGTTGGAGGAAACCAGAGCACCTGGAGGAAACCCACCAAGCACAGTGAGAACATGCAAACAGGTGGGATCCTGGAGGTGCAAGGCGACAATGCTAACCACTAAGCCACTGTGCCGCCCATCTACATGTCATCCGGCACATCTGGCGAAGGATACGTCCCACCCTGGAGATATTTCCTTCGTCTCTGTGGCAGTTACTTTCAGGGGTCAAGTTGCCGGTGACAGGGCTCAAGCTGGGGACCTCCTGATCAGCAGTCCAACCCCTTAACTGCCAAGCTACCACTGCCCCAGATCTTTTTCATATCCACACTTCAGATTAGATTAGATTACATTAAACTTTGTCATTGGGCAGAGTACATGTATAGAGCCAATGGAATTCAGGTAGCATCTAACCAGAAGTGCATAAGTGGCCTATTTACAATAAATACAACGTGTTACAAAAATACAAACAGAGGATGCATTTGGTATATAGACCTAGATTAGAATGTCCGCCCTACAAATCTGTAAGTAATGACAAGTATAATGTAATAAAATAAAGGCATTGATGGGAATTGCCAAGGATGTGATTTTTAAAAATTGAGCAACAATATTTTTTAACGAAATAATAACTACACTGCAGCTAAGAAGTGAAATTAATGACTCGGCAAAAGCCAGAACGTCTACTTTGTATTGCGTTGAAACATGCTTTATTACTCACAGTGCTTGTTGTTAAATTTTTTTAAATTGTTTTAGTTTGGCATCTGGAAATGATGACAGCTGTGGAAACAACAGTGGAGCAAAAAGGAAAACTAAATGTAAAGCCATTAAACCACGGTTTTTTGAAGTTGCTACATACATAATGATACTGGGTACTGTTATTGTAAAAAAAATTTCCCCCTCCCCCTGCAGCTTCTGGGACAATTGTGAAGTCTCGTTACATGCAGACTGAAAATAAGTCTACTGTAAAGGTAATATAATATTATTCACACATTCTCTCTCTCATCATCTTAGAATACAAAATGCCCAGTGCTTTGATTGCATGTTCTTTTCTTTTCTTGCTTTCAGAAAAATACACCAAATGAGTCCATTCTTTTGCCACCCAGGCCTGCTTCACCTAAAGTTGGCAGTGGCCATAAGCCCAGAATTGGGACACCGCCAAGACGAACGTTACATCTTCAAACTGTTCAGAATGCCACATGTATGTTTTTCAACACTAATGAAGTTTCCTCTTCTTCATTTATAAAACTTCATTACGTATTGCTAACACTTCTGTTTACCTTAAGCAGTTATTTGTGCACATTTTAAGGTATTTAATGTTCATTATACATAGCTATTTTAAAGGAAACCACAATATAAAATGAATTATATGTACGTTAAAATATTTTGGAAGCGCTTTAATTTATTCTCAGTTTTTAGTGAGTTTACTAAGACAAGTAATAATGGTCAGGTTTCTATCTTTAGATTTTTAAAAACTAACCTTTTTGTACCAGGACAAAATCTAATGTTGAGGTAGTAGAGACAACACTAGAATGATGTAAACTACTAGAATGCAACACCGTTAGACAGCTACAGTTATGGAAGATGCTCAGCAAGAGATAATAAGCTTGTTGCCATTAGTATGAACGCTGAATCTTTGGAAGTTTAAATTGCTCATTTTAGGTAGAAATGGGACTTTAATGTGGAATCAGAAGCTGTTGTGTCTAATGTAGGAACTTGTTGGTGCAAGATAATTAATCTTATAATTAAGATTAATAAAAAAAAATCTATACTCACCTTTGCTTGATGCAGGCCAGTTATTTGACCCCATGAAACACAGTAACACCTTTCTTACTGTAAAGGGATACATCCCCTCACATAGTTATTTGTGCAATGAGAAGCTCCTCGTTGCATCAGTTAGGGGTAAAGAATTGTTACCAGATGAAATACTAATCACTGCAGTAATTTTCCAAAGGCTATTAATTGTTTACTTATTAAAATCCAACTTTGTTTCCTCACTGCGAATATAATTATTAATGTAAAACTGATTAAAGGTGGATTTTCCTTTAGGTAAATTGGTATTAATGTGATTAACTTGAATCACTGCAAATGTCCTACCAGCAGTAATACCCAGCCTTTTAGAGTCTTCAAGTCTTGGTGGAAATATCTTGCAGTCAACAGTTCTGGATGGCCACTGCATGCGTCCAGACTTTGATCTCTCTGTCATTAAAGGTACAAATAAAAATGTTTGACACTGGATTGAGAGTATAGAATACACATCTCTAATAGGATTGCTGTTATAATATTGTTTTTGCTTTTTCCAGAAAATACAGCACCAACATCACAACCAAGTGCAATAGACCCGAATGCTAAAAAAAGAAACCTGGACTTAGAAACATTCCTCCTGGCCTTCCTCACTGCTAAGGTTAGATCCAGGGATGAGTATAATCCAGCAAGTAAAAAATATTGTGATTTATTTGAACAAATAATTTTGTAGCACTTCAAATGCCATTCAAACACAGATTTAGCCAGCAGTGTAGTACATAGTGTTCCCAACATTATAACATTTTCTCACTAAACAAATACATTTTATTAATGGTACTAATGAAGAGCCTGCACCCTTTGTTTGAAGCGCATGTTGATTTTTAATAGACCATGAGTTCACTCATGTTTCCCGTATAATATGTGCCTGATTTTGATAATTATGGTGTCATGAGCTCAGCCTTTTATTTGCCATAACTGAAATATTTATTTTGATAATGTTGAAGAAAATATAAAATCAGTCTAAACTCTGAATAAATGATACTAAATACTGATACTAAATACTAAATGAGAAAACACTGTGTGGGAAAGTGAATTAAAACTAATCTTAAAAATTTAACTGTTTGATAAAATGGCTATTTATCAGCTATATTTTAGAGCCAAATTATGGTGAAAAAGTGCTATAAGACCCAGTACCTGATTATAGGTCATCAAAACAACAAGTGAATGTTTATTGTATGTTGACTTTGCAAAATAAATTGGCACTTTAAATTTTTACAATTAAATTTAATTTGTTATACTTTCATTACTCTTCTGATGTCAAGACCTTTGCTTTATCCAGATTGAAAACAATACACAAAAACTTAAGCAAGAAGCAGAAAGAAATCTTATTACTCTGATGGAAGAAGATGAAAATCTGCGATCAAAAATCCTGAGCAAGAAGCGGCAGTGCCTTCATCTTGAAAAGCAACAGCAACTGAATGATTTACTCGACCTGCAGGTTAAATTGATGTGCTGTAAACTGTTTTTAGCTGTTTCTAAAGGTTGTAAATATTTTTAATCTTTATATGATGCTTTGTTGTGTATATATTTTAGATTGTCACACTTGAACCTGTAGCTGCAACTGCAAAGCAGTTCACAGAGGAGTATAAGACCTTTGCCTCAGCTATAGACACAACAAGGCATGAGCTACCTATTAAGAACCTGCACATTGAAGATGACCGAGGGGAGTTTCTGGGTTAGTAAAAAGGTTTTGTTTTTTATAGGACAGTAAATTTGTCAAATAAAATATTTCCTTAGTGATAGAAAGAACTTAAATCGAATTATTTAGCACTCTCTTTCTTTGGAAGCCCAGATTTATGTCTATAACAAATTAAATTTCAAATTAACTGTGTAAATGCACATTATTGTTACATTTAAAGTGGAGGGCATGGATTTTACTTTTCAGTCAGGTTTTATTTGTACAAAAACTGGAAATCAGTATCCTACAAGAAAGTTGTAATTGGTGAAGTTTGAAGCCATTTTGGTATACAGTACATTCTCCATTATTTATAGTTAATGTACCTGGTATTTTTAAAACAGATTATTACGTTCTTGATGCAAATAGTTTGGGTCATTGGTAGGAGGTTCACAATTCCCTCTGACTCATCTTACCCTTGATTATTTCTCATGTTCTAGATAAAGCAGTTGTCTGCTTGAATCAGAGTCAGTGTATCCTGGACCAGTACATGAAAGATGTTTCCACAGACAATGAAAGCACTGCAGCATGCCTCAAAGAAATAGAAAGTGCAGCACACGAGATTGACCAGCATTTAATCAGGTACAATAATCAGCAACTATGATCATCTCAATTTCTGTAATATAATACTAACTGTGCTTGTTTGTTCGATTTTGTGAATACTGTAATTTATCCAACATTCGTTCTTTATTTTACAGTACGTCTTTCGAACTGTTGGAATTATCTTCACTTGTGAGTCAGAAGTCAGTGCTGGTCCAGCAGTGTTTGGAGGAAGATAAAATTGGACTTAGTACAGTACAAAGTCTTTTTTCAGATTAAAGTTAATGTTTTTGTAAATGTGTAGAGTAATTATTACAGCATTGAAATCATTGCAGTTTATTGTGTTTATTATCTGTACTATTTTATTGACTTCAGTTTTCTTTCATCACTGATAATTTGCTGTTGATTTCAGGCAATCGTATGATTGAAAATTAAATTACTTCAGATTCATAATTCTTAGTGGCTGTGGCTTGTTAAAAATATATATGCTTTAAGTTAAATTAGATAATTTTCTAATATTTTAAATAAAACTTATTCGAAACGGTATAGTATTTGGGTCTGAATTCTATAGCAGTGTTTAACATTTGTTCCGGGGTCTAAATACACTCATTTTATTAGGTACACATTTATTTAACATTAGAATTATTTGCACCCTTTAAAAAAATTGTCCTTTTTATTATTAAATATTACACATACAAATTCTGATTCATGAGTGTGTCATAAAGAATCATTTGCTTAAACCATTTAAAGATATTTTTCATGTCAAAATTAAAGCATAACTCTGGAAGTGAACATGGGAAATACCCATTTGAAATAATTATTTAAAAAGTTATGGAGATATTACCATAGACATCAATTCATGGTTTATTGGTTGCTAACTCATGTCAACACGTCTACTGTGTTGCCGTTGGCCAGACTAGTCTGTAAACAAATATGATAGCAAGCAGTGGAGTTGCAGTTTTTTGGACAAAAAGCATCAAAATGTTAAAATTTCTTAATTTCAGTGAGTTGTTTTATATCTACATGCACTACAGCAAAGCTTTTGCCTACAGTAAAGACATTATTCTTGTATAATTCACCTGTTGGTGATTTCCTGGAATGCTGGCCTGCTCTCAAAATAGATTTATAGATGTGATATGTTTTTATTTTTTTGGTATGCTTATTTAAGTAAATGTGTTGAAATTCTTGTGACTGTCTGTGATTACTTGAGTTTTACCTTAACTGAGGTTCAGATTTAGGGTATAGTACAGTTCAGCATATTTTCCACCCACATTATTTAAACAGTCTGTTTATGTCTGTAATTCTGCAAAACTCTGCACAAACTTGAATCTGAAAAGCCAGGTTTATGCTGTGTAAAGTAATGTTCTCGAGTATGTTCAGAATTTATGACCTCCAGGTCATAAATTGAATATGGTCAAGGTTCTAGTGGTTGCCATGACGGTGGGTATACAGTTGTATTTTATAATTTCTGCATATTTTTAAACATTTCTTTAAGTAATTTATCAACAACAACAACAAAAAAGAATACCTTTGTTAGATTCTAAACATTTACATTTCATAGTTAACAGCACTGCACCATACCATCTCATTTATATAGATACTTAAGCATTACTTAAGTTCAAAGTCAAAAATCGAAGTGGCCTTTATTGTCATTTCACCCACATAGCCTACAGTACACAGTGAAATAAAACAACATTCCTCCAGGACCATAGAGAATCAAGGCCATTTCTTTATTTGAACATTTAATTCGCCTAACAGCAAATATGTGCGCTCAAGATAATAACAAGGAAAACCTCATATAATTGTATTATTCACATACCATTAAATATACTGTATATTGACACCACCAATATGGCGGGAAGAATTGCAACAGATCGACGCCGGTGCGCCCTCTATCGGTGGTTGAGCAACAGTGCGAAAAGATGTGGTCACGTGATGTGCTTCGCCCTTAAATAACAAAATTCTCATTAAAATAAATGGTAGCACACTTGTGACATTTACTCATTTAGTCAGCAGTTTAAGCACAGCACTCAAACACAATAATTTTGTATACGTTTACTGCACAGTAAAACGGCCGGACATGACGCATGCGTAAACACGCCTTAGGAAGTGACGTTTTGTTATGCGCGTTAAACCGGAGCGCGCTGCAGGTTACTGTAGGTGAGTGTGCTAGTTTATTTTTAATATACAGTATATATATAATGACTTTAAACTAAGCAGACGTGTGTGTAGAGTAAAGTGTATTCTTGTTGGTTTTGTACACAGCCACAGTGAGCACTGCAGAGTCAGCAGCAGGACAGGAGCTGTGTCTTTAGCGGTAAGGACATGCTTTAAGAGAACTAGAGACAATTAAAGACAATTACATTTCCTAAAACATTAGATTTGTAAGAGCTGTTTTTAAACGTATTAAATATAAATATATCGATTTGTGCTACATTATGAGTGCTGTTTCTGTGTCTGTAATGTGCTGATGAGTCTCCAAAGAATGTGTTGTGGTCTCCTTCTGGTGGTCCATTTTCACCAACTACAAGATCTGCACACATGTCAGTCAGTAATGGTCCACTGACAGGAATACATCTGATAAGACAACTAGAAAATGTGTGTATATATATAAGCGACAGTGGGATACAAGTGTGATCTAAGAGTACACAGAGTTTCATCACCGGTAATGATCCTCAACATGAAGGATGGGTCATCCACGGTACACTGACACACTGACAGAGTTCTTGGAAGACTTGATGCACACGGCGGATGTTTAAATCACATGTGGGGATTGTCTAACCTGTTCTGGATGACAGCGGCAGCAGTGGGATTCTTCCCCGATGATCATCATGCACAAAGGTTTTGACATTTTCAGGGGGGATGAGCTTGTTGAAGGTCTTCCTGATCTCTTATCATCCTCCAGTGATGTTTGTCCGTTGAAACACACGTGCCACTCAAAACGCATCAAGCCACTCAATGCAGCATTGCTGGAAACTTGCAGAATCTTGTTAAACATCCCTGTTGCAGACTTAGTCAGTTTTACGAAGAATTTCACATTCACTCTTTTTTCTAACTTGCTGTCCATGATGACATATCAGATGTGATAACACACATGGTTAGTCTAGCAATAGTTCTTCCAAAGTACACAGGTAGATGTCTTTTGGCACACTGACTTACGAAGTTCAGTCTCCTTGTGCTGCCATCTGTTGGCGTGTTACAAAACTAGTATTGAAACTTTTTGATACCACTTAGTGCTGCCTGTGTGTAGTAAGAGTTTTTTGATATAAGCTTATTTAATTCTACTCTCCACTCTTCCTTGGGGATCTGATATTAAGGTGCTAGGTCTTTATGTATTAACTGCAAAAGACAGTCCAAGCTGACATACAGCATGCTTGACTGCGTCTCTCCTGGTGTCAGTAAGCTTATTGAGGCAAAGCAGACAGACCGAGTGACTTGTTTGTTCGTCTCTGGAACTTTAAAACTTTACATTCTGAGTTCTCTGGTTTCTTTCCACTGTCCAAAATGTACACATGGTTCCAGTAGTAACTTAGAGACCCATGCCGGGCGTTTGCCCCCCTCAAAATCAGTGTTTGAGGATTACACTCTGGATCCATCATGACCCTGGCCAGGACTAAGTATTTACTGAGGATGAATGAATAAATGACTTATATTTAATTAAAAAAAATGCAACCAATAATTAAATGGTTATACAAAGTGTCTTTAATCTATGTTTGTTTGCATCCATTAAGAAAAACAGACTTTCACTTTTCTACTCAACCCTTAAAACAATGTGCTGTATTCTACTTTTGTTCTTTGTAGACGCATTTGACACAGGTAAAAAATAGATTGCAACGTGCTCCATGCACAGAAAACCACACAATGCGAGGAGGAGGGTTCAGGAGAAACACATGCCTGAAGCAAAGCCCGAGGAGTCAGTTCCTCGTGGCACCTGCACCACTATGTGTCCCATCTCAGAGATCCGGCGACGGGAAACACAGAGGCAGTTGCACCGATTCGAGCTGGAACGTGGGACAGAGAAAGAGCGCATTCCCCGTGCTGATCTCTCTCGCGCCGTTAAAGAGTACTCGCGTCCTGCAGCTGGTAAAGATAGCACAAGAGCATGTGACCTGAGACCTCCGGATGTGCTGTTCAAGACTGTGTGTTACTTGGTGGATGAAATTGCGGCCTCCCCTACTCTTCAGCCTTGGACTGAGGTTAGCAACTGCATGTGACTTTATTAATTTGTACATCATGACCAAATCTGCAGGAAGGCGCATGCAATTTTTTTTTTTTACCAGAGAAAAAAAAATGTAGAGAATATTCAGCCAGCTTTTACTCCATAGAAAATAAATACATTGCAGTTCAATGGGTATTTCTTAACAAATCAAGAATGTCATCTGCTAAACAAATGTTTTTTTAATTATATTTTTAGTTTGTTCACTTCTAACAAACATTTGTTAAAGTACATTTGTTTATAAATTTTGATTTAGATTTTTTCCATATTCATTGTCTGTATTTTCACACATCTTTTCTCTGAATGTTATGCAGGTCTACAGCTTTGTGTTCGACCGTTTGCGCAGTGTGCGGCAGGACATGGTCATCCAGCGTGTGTCTGGCAGGGAGTGTGTGGCCGTGCTTGAGAGAATAGTGCGCTTCCATCTCTATGCATCATACCGGTTATGTGGTGAGCCTCTTCGTCTATACGACCCACACATCAACGACACACACCTGCAGGAGTGTCTGAGCTGGCTGCTGGAATGTTACAAAGAGGGCCACAACGAGCATCAGGCAGAGTTTCAGGCCATCAGCCTCCTGTACAACCTGGGTGGGTGAGAAGATTAACTTGTTTCCTTGAGGTATACTGTATAGCAATTTTTTTTAATCATAAATGAATATATGAGATGATTAAAAAGAATTTTTTTTAATTATGATATGCTAAATGATTCTTTGTGTTATCTACTGTGGAGAAAGAATGAATGAATTAATGCATAATAGGCTCATTTGCAGTTTGCTACATATATGTGTCCAGAGGTAACTAACTATTTTAATAAACTCATGATCTTTTCAGTGAGCTATTATGTCATTTCTTTGTGTGCCTGTTATGTGTGGGTTTTTAGGTTCTACAAGGACACTGCAGCGTGCCCTGGAGCTGCCTGAGAGGGTGCGTCTCTCTCCTCCTGTTCAGTTTGCTCTGGCAGTTAATAGAGCTCATATAGAGCACAACCCTGTGCGTCTCCTACGCCTGGCCAAGAAACTGGACTTCATACAAGCATGTGCCCTTCACAGACATCTACTCTCCTGCAGGAGCGATTTGCTTCTGCTCTATAGCCATGGACACAATAGCCGCAACTGCCGCTTTCCCATCCAGAAATTGGCAGACCTCCTCTTCCTGGAACGTTCATTAGCTGGTGAGCTTTGTCAGGAACATGGAATCCAAGTGAACGGGGACTGTGTGATCTTCTCTAAAGCCTCCTTTTGTGAGAGCTCATGTAAAGCGCTGCAGTGTGCACAAATGCACAAACTACTAGTGGATGACAAGCAACAGGACCATACAGTTGGTAGCATTATTCATGGCACTGTGTGTACAAAAATAATGCGCCAAAATATACAGTACTGAAACTTACAGATGACGACAAGGTGATATTGCTCGTCTTTTCATTTCAGTACTGTTTATTTTGCCGCATACTGTGTTTGTGTGAATGTACTGCCTTACTTTTAAGTGTGATTTTTTTTTTTTGACAAAGTAGAATATTTTATAGAATATAGTGTTCCTGTTATGTGATTAAACATAGAATGAAACGTGTTGAAGATTCTTAGCATCATTAAAACAATAAGTGCTTGTGAAGAACATATATATAAAGCCTTAAATTATATCTGAAGGAGCTCTACATATAGTAAACCCGTTCCCTGGCTACTTTATTAGGAGCACTTGTAGAGTCGTGGCCAAAAGTTTTGAGAATGACACAAATATTAGTTTTCACAAAGTTTGCTGCTAAACTGCTTTTAGATCTTTGTTTCAGTTGTTTCTGTGATGTACTGAAATATAATTACAAGCACTTCATACGTTTCAAAGGCTTTTATTGACAATTACATGACATTTATGCAAAGAGTCAGTGTCTGCAGTATTGGCCCTTCTTTTTCAGGAACTCGACAATTCGACTGGGCTGCTCTCAATCAACTTCTGGGCCAAATCCTGACTGATAGCAACCCATTCTTTCATAATCACTTCTTGGAGTTTGTCAGAATTAGTGGGTTTTTGTTTGTCCACCCCCCTCTTGAGCACTGACTACAAGTTCTCAATGGGATTAAGATCTGGGGAGTTTCCAGGCCATGGACCCAAAATTTAAATGTTTTGGTCCCCGAGCCACTTAGTTATCACTTTTGCCTTACGGCACAGTGCTCCATCGTGCTGGAAAATGCATTGTTCTTCACCAAACTGTTGTTGGATTGTTGGAAGAAGTTCCTGTTGGAGGGTGTTTTGGTACCATTCTTTATTCATGACTGTATTTTTGGGCAAAATTGTGAGTGAGCCCACTCCCTTGGATGAGAAGCAACCCCACACATGAATGGTCTCGGGATGCTTTACTGTTGGCATGACACAGGACTGATGGTAGCGCTCACCTTTTCTTCTCCGGTCAAGCCTTTTTTCAGAGGTCCCAAACAATTGGAAAGAGGCTTCATCCAAGAATATAACTTTGCCCCAGTCCTCAGCAGTCCATTCGCCATACTTTATGCAGAAGATCAATCTGTCCCTGATGTTTTGGAGAGAAGTGGCTTCTTTGCTGCCCTTCTTGACACCAGGCCATCTTCCAAAATTCTTGGCCTCACTGTGCGTGCAGATGCGCTCACACCTGCCTGCTGCCATTCCTGAGCAAGCTCTGCACTGGTGGCACTCCGATCCCGCAGCTGAATCCTCTTTAGGAGACGATCCTGGCGCTTGCTGGACTTTCTTGGACGCCCTGAAGCCTTCTTTACAAGAACTTCTTTCCTTGAAGTTCTTGAAGATCCTATAAATTGTTGATTTAGGTACAATCTTAGTAGCCACAATATCCTTGCCTGTGAAGCCATTTTTATGCAACGCAATGATGGCTGCACGCATTTCTTTGCAGGTCACCATGGTTAATAATGAAAGAACAATGATTTCAAGCATCACCCTCCTTTTAACATATCAAGTCTGCCATTCTAACCCAATCAACCTGACATAATGATCTTCAGCCTTGTGCTCTTCAACATTCTCACCTGAATGATCTCAGCAGGTCCTTTAATGACAGCAATGAAATGTAGTGGAAAGTTTTTTTCGGGATTAAGTTAATTTTCATGGCAAAGAAGGACTATGCAATTCATCTGATCACTCTTCATAACATTCTGGAGTATATGCAAACTGCTATTATAAAAACTTAAGCAGCAATCTTTCCAATTTCCAATATTTATGTAATTCTCACAACTTTTGGCCACGACTGTACACCTGCTCATCAGCCAACAATTTGGCGGCAGCACACACGCAATTATACAGATACAGGAAAAACATTTCTGTTAATATTAACATTAACATTAAATGTCAATTAAATTGTAGTAACTGTTTTGTGGCACCATGTGGGCTGGTTGGAGTATTTCCGACTTTGGCCATCCCCTGGGATTTTCCTGTCAAACTGTTTTGTTTACCCGGATTGGTATAAAAAAAGCAGTTATGCTATCTTAAATACATTTTAATTAAATTGGCAGAGGACAATGATAACTCAAATGACAACTTTTTTACAACTTTGATAAACAGAGAGACATCCCAGAATGTGCAACATAATCTGTACACTTCATCATGTGTACAGGATCGTGTGGGGTCTGGAGCCTATCCTAGGAGACTTAATGCATGAGGCAGAACACACTGTGAATGGGTTGTCAATCCATTGAAAAACTGTCATAATTAATTGCCACCTCACAGCTCCAGGGTTCCTAGTTTGAGCCTGTCTGGGTATGTGTCCCTGTGGCTGTGTGAGTTTTCTCAGTGTAGTATTTTATTTTATAAATATATTATATGAATATAATTTATTTTATATATGTATTTTATATTAAATATTTTTTCAAAACTATGAAAGAACACATGGCATTAGGTTATAAAGTAACAACAACAACAGTGTTGTTATTTTAAGACATGCAGGTCAGATGTTCTGTAATAATTCTTGCAAGAACAAAATTGGCAAGTGCATTAGTAAAAACCATCAAGCACATGGAGGCTTTACAGAGCATAAGTAGCAGACATATCTCAATATCAACTGTTCAAATGAGAGTATTACATAATTTGGATGCCTTCAGCATTGTTTAAAAATGTAGAAAGAAAATAAAGATCAGGAAAGACCGTGGGATTAGAAGGTGTGTCCAAACTTTTGACTCACTCCCGACCATATGGGGGCGGCAACGCAACAGTTAGCACGTTTGGTAGAAACAAAAGAAAAACAGAAATTCGACTAGACGTAGAAGAAGAAGATTCAAGACGCTGGATTAGAAACATGGGGGAGGCTGAAGTTGTCACAGCTGATGAAAAACAAGTGGATTCAGGAGCCTGTGCTGCGGATGAGTCAGTGGTGTGGAGCCAGGAGGTGGAAGTGTGTTTGTTTCACGCGATGTTGGGTCACAAACCAGTCGGTGAGCTATATTTCCGTTTTTATTGTGCAGCTCTAACGCAATAGGCCCTGAATCCGCGGTGTAAAGTGCAAACAAACCCGAGCGTCCGCGAGACAGAGTGCGCGAGGACAGAAGTGAGAGCCTGAGACGTGGATGTGAGCTCATTACTTAGATTTAGTCTGATTAAATCGTTCTCGGATTCTAAATTAAGCCTAGGAATTGTTTAGATACCTATAAATTAGTTCTGATTTAATTGAAACTTTCTGCATCTTGCTATTTTAAATGAATATGCAGAATATAAAAACGTATGTCTTCTTGTAGAGTTTCTTTATAATGTTTCCCCCTTATTTTTCAATTATGCGTAATAATAAAACATATATTGTCAGTCAGCATCTGGTAAGAAACCTTTTCATGCATTCCTCTATACATCATCAGTTCATCCAATTTAAGGGATCTTACAATCAATCCTATATAAGGCCATATTAATGACCGCCTGATTTAATTAAGTTATGCGCTCCATTGAGCTTGTTCATGAAAGACATATCGTTCTTTACAGCTGATAAGTTTGAAAATAAGATGTATTAGAAGTTTGGCTTTCATGCTGATTTGTTTATTTATTTATTTATTCAAACATGGCATGTTTTATTTAAACCCACGCAGACCAGAGATGGGAATTGAACTTTCAACCCTGTAGGTGCGAGGCCACAGTTCTGCTGACTGTAAATTATGCTCTATGAAAATATAAAAATGAGTAAAAATTATCAGGGTTTAGTTTGACTTCACCTGATTTCACTTAACTAGTATAACATTCACAGCTATTTTTGACAGCAAGCAACACCACAGCAAATTGTCTAGAGAGAGACAACACTGGATAAATACAAATAACAGCTCTTACCTAGTTTCTTTTTGACAGTAATTCAGTAAATGACTTATAGCTGTACAAAACTAAGTAAAAAAAAAACAAAACAAAACAAACAAAAAAAAACGCTGCTAGCAGCCCTAAGGTAATAAATGTGAATAAGTTATTAAAATAAATCTTGAAAAATAAGTTTATGAATGTGTTGTGTGGAAAAATAAACATGATTAAATAGAATAGTAAGACTCAATCATAACGTTATGACCTTCCACCTAATATTGAGTAGGTCCCATTTCTGTCACCAACGAGACATGAACTTCACTACACTTCACATGCTTTGGCACCAAGCTGTTAGTAGCTGATTCTACAAGTCCTGCAAGTTGCAAGCTGGGGCTTCCATGGATCAGACTTATTTGTACAGCACATCCTACAGATGATCAATTGAGATTTAAGGAATTTGGAGGCCAAGTCAACGCCTCAAACTTCTTGCTGTGTTCCTCAAACCATTTTTCTAGTGTGGCAGGGAGCATTATCCAGATGGCCACTCCCATAAGTATATACTGTTTCCATGAAGGTGTGTACTGAATTGGGTATCTGGTACATGTCAAAGTAACATCCACATGAATAGCAGGACCCAAGGTTTCTCAGCAGAACATTGCTCAAAGGATCACACTGGCTTCGCCAGCTTGTCTTTTTCCCATATTGCATTCTGGTGCTATCTCTTGCCCAGGTAACTGACACATGTAGGTGCTCTTGTTGGTGGACACCTGTCAGTGTCATAGGCCACTATGACCTCTTAACCCTGATGTTTTGCGATATGCACTTTCTAATAGTTACAGCATTAACCTTTTCAGCAATTCGAGCTGTAGTAGCTTTGCAATTGGATCAGATTACAAAGTTGCTTAGAACGTTATGCCCATTCTTTTCTGCTTCCAACACATCAGCTTCAGGGACAAAATGTTTACTTGCAACCTAACATATCTCTTCCAGGTGTCACTGTAAAGAGATAATCAATGTTATTCACTTAACCTGACAGTCGTCATAATGCTATGGCTGATCGGTGTAGAATCACTTAAGTGTTTGTGAGTAGTGTGTAAGAGACCTTTAAAAATCAAGTTAAAACGTGGTTGAATTAACCAGATTAATCGAGAAAAACATTCAGCACTACCTATATGCATGTCCAGTCTAAAATTCTGTTAAGTAAAATTTTTTTTCTTAACTGATTCTAATTTCTGTTAAGCTTATTTATGTTTGAGTTTCCATTAAAAGATTACAACCATGTCAGAAATGTCTCATAACTTAATTTTACCAACACGTGACCATTGAGACTGAAAATGGTCTAATTCTTATTGATTTATTTTAATAATTACAGGAGTCAATCGTCATTTCCACATGATTTGTATACGTGATAAATTTAGCCAAAACATTGGAAGGCAGGTGTCATCAAAGGTCATCTGGGATCACCTGGGAACAATGTATGATATGCAGGCACTGGTGAGTCAACATATTAACTATCTGATAACTCTCGACTGTTGAACATGATGCTTGAAACCTTGAACATAACGAGCTCTCGTTTCTTATTCGCTGCAGCATGAGTCCGAAATTCTCCCTTTCCCCAACTCTGAAAAGAGCTTTGTTCTGCCTGAGGACATAATACAAGAGGTCAGAGAAGGTGAGCTACCCTTGAGCTATATGAGCTATAAGAACCTCGATGATTCATAGCTTGCATGATGGTTGTACCTTTTAAAATCTTATGTCTGAGGTGTTTGCTATTTAACAAAATGTTTGCTCTTCCTTAATTGCTACAGGGAAAATAGGTTCAGAGGATGATATAAAGGAAGAGATTAAAGAAGAGAGGGATCTTTCTGCCACCCATGAAGAAGGTTCTCACACCCTTAGAGTCTCTCTCTCTCTCTCTCTCTCTCTCTCTCTCTCTCTCTCTCTCGCTCGCTCGCTCACCTCTAGTACATAGATCCGATTTCTGAAGACTATATGAGCCTGTATATCATTACTCTATGCCTTCTTCTTATCTTCATTTCACCCAAATGTCTCTATAGGGACTAATATGGTCCATCACGGATTTGTTTTTTTTGGGGCTAGCTGTAATGTTTGCCTGAACAAAGCAGTTTAAACTACAGGCAGTTTTTGTTTAATAGCTATGTGATTGTCACTTTTGATTGGTGAAGCTGCTGATATTAATATGCTAATTCTAGTTCAAGCCCATAAAACCATACACATCGCTGAAAACCAGACATTAAATGCACACCTGGAGAGTTAAACTAATGACATTTCTTTTCTCTGGCTGTTCAAATAAAATGTAAAAATAGGTCACACTTTTTGTGGTATTTTCACAACAAGCAAATCATTACAATACACTACATACTGCTAATGCATATAATGCTCATTTTGTAAAAAAAAAAAATATAATAATGGTCACATTTGTCCCAAATCCTTGTCTGGTATTTATTTATTACTTGAAATGACAATGTTAAGACCACTGTAGTTGAAGTGTTTTTATATTGAACAGGAATCTAAACACTTCCAAATAATGCTTCATACAGTCCTTCTTTTCAAGAGTTAACTTGGTCTTTGCTTTTCCCTATCCTGTTCTGTCTTTGTCCTATCAGGTAGCAACTCTTCAGTGAAGATTACTGAACGCTCAAGCAGTGGGCGAGAGAAAGAAAAGGATCGTGAGCGTGAGAGGGAAAAGGGGAATTCAGCCGAGTCAGGTGGTGGCTCTAAGGAGGCTGCAGGTGAGAAGAGGAAGAGGAACCGGGCCACAGAAAAAACCCTGAGCACCGGCAATCCATCCAGCCCTGGGGGAGCCAAACGTCGCAGAACATAGTGTTGGCCAACAGGGGCGCATTTGGAACATCTAACTCATTGGGACTGAGTGATGGCTTAAGTTAGGCCACCCAGGGTCTCAGACATGGTTAAAGTAAAGCATTGTGAGGCACTGTTTCTGTATGAATGCAATAGTCCTCTGTTTGAGCTTTTTCAGAAGCTTGCTGTATTTGGGAACATACCAGTGCACACATGTAAACAGTGTACTGAAGAATAATCAGGACTTTGATAGAAAGTATAAGCAATGGATTGAGAAGATCTTAAAAGCCTCCAGGTTGTGAAACATAGTACAGACCCGTGTAACTCACCACCTTATTTTTATTCCTGATAAGTACGTTTTTAAGTAGCAGTTTCTCCATTAAACAAAGTGACCTCATGGAGTAATTCCTGTACATGAATTTTTTATTTTTTTTCCCTCCCCAGCAAGGACTGTGGCTGCCATGATGGTCAATTATAGGTATAGGAGGCTTAGTGTTAAATTGTTAGTGCGGTTTAATGCTTCTGTTATGTCCTACTTTGGATTTTCAGACTGTCTAAATGGTTGTGTGTAATATAACCAAAATGGACTTAAATCAAGTTCTTGTATTTCCATTAGGTGTTTGTTAAGGAGGAATTGAATTTTACAACCATCTGTATTTATTAACTTTGTTTTATAAAAAAAAAATGTAAGCAATGATAGTTTGTTTATTTTATAAAAGAATAAATGCTGGCCTCCATTGGTTCATGCTTCGAATATGTCCCCCTTTACATTCTTTTGTTCTCAGAAAATAGTGTCAAAGATAAAAAAAATGCTGATGGTCTCTACAGTATGTCCTCAGCCAAGTTAGGGGGGTGGGGGGCGGTGGGGGAGTGATTCATCAGAGTTTAAACCTGAAGAAATTTCAGTCAATATGCTGAGTCACTGAGGTTTGTGTGGTGTTTCTCTCTCTCTCTCTCTCTCTCTCTCTCTCTCTCTCTCTCTCTCATCCCTACCTGCCTGCTTTGTCCTGCTGCTGTTGCAGTTCTCTCCCTCTCCCTCTCTCTTGCTCTCTCTTCCCCCCCACTTAAAGTGCTGCATTGCGTTCCCTGGGCAGACACAGTTAGTGTGCCAGCCCCAGTGTTCTTCAGAGTACTGGAGGAACACACAAAGCTCCCTGTTT
Organism: Clarias macrocephalus; assembly: GCA_011419295.1. Lineage (NCBI taxonomy): Eukaryota > Metazoa > Chordata > Actinopteri > Siluriformes > Clariidae > Clarias > Clarias macrocephalus. Next base: position 104,381 of record JAAGKR010001163.1, read on the forward strand.
ACAGCGGTGGGTAAGCGACCAATGGAAGCTGCCTTTGATTACTTATGCTTTTACTACAGAATGCATATGACATTTTTTAAATGCAGCTTGTTTCATTTCTATATATTTAAGTGTAATGTAATAATTGACGTAATAATTTAATAAATGTGTATTTGTATATTACTGTAGGGCTTGTTCATAAAATTTTTAAATCCACTGCAGGGAGACTCTGGGTGGACACATTCTCTCTCGTATTTACATCAGTGATTCCTTCGTTATGGGGAAGGAGAAAATTCATATTAATATAGTTGTGATTGGTCATGTTGATTCTGGGAAGTCCACCACCACTGGCCACCTCATTTATAAGTGTGGTGGAATTGACAAGAGAACCATCGAGAAATTTGAGAAAGAGGCTGCAGAGGTAAGATGAAATTTAAGCATAGTTCTACCAACTGCTCCCTTGTTTTCTTCAATAAGTGTTATTTTTAAAAGTTGCTTCAGAAAGCAAGTGGTAAAGGAAGAAAAGGCAGGAAAACATGGGAGTGGATTTTAAGTGAATCCTTGGACTGAGTGAAAAGAGACTGAAGGTTTCTGGGAGTTTGCACAGACAGAATCTTAATCCAATTGTGTGATTTTATGTAGATTATGAAAATGGAAAGAAGTTCTAAGGTCATGGTGCCCTTCTCATGTCATTTGAGCTTTTCTGTAATGATAGTGGTGGTTATAAAGTAGTTTTTAGTTCATTTAAGTAAATATGTCAGTAGCACATACCATAGTATATACTGTATACATACTATGTGATTATTGTTTTTCTATTTAATAGATAAATAATTGCTAATTTATTGTAAGATCAATAGCAAACTTCATTTGAAATTAAAATAATGGTTGTATGTCTGTAGTTTAAAGATAATGTCCTTTTGGTCGCACAGATGGGGAAAGGTTCATTTAAATATGCTTGGGTTCTGGACAAGCTGAAGGCAGAGCGGGAGAGGGGCATCACAATAGACATCTCCCTGTGGAAGTTTGAGACCTCTAAATACTACATCACCATCATTGATGCTCCAGGACATAGAGATTTCATCAAGAACATGATTACAGGGACTTCCCAGGTGAAGCAGTGTGGATAAATATACATTTTGCAATACAAGCCGCATCATAGCATAGTTTGGAACAACCCAATCCGTCCATGTTTATTTTTTAATTCCTTATTTGTTAGCTTAATGGACAATAGATCTCCTTTGTTTAGGCCATGCAAAGGTGGATGAGTAATTACTATTATATTCATTATTATATATTAGATTTTTAAGCAAGATGACCTGATATTTGAAGGATATATTTATTTGAATGCATTTACCTTTGGAGAAATTATCATGGCAAATGCATACATGTAAAATATGTAGTTATTATTATTATTATTATTATTATTATTATTATTATTATTATTATTATTATTATTATTATTATTAATGTTATTGTATGTAAGTAAATGTACTGTAGCTACAGTATATTGAAATTTAGTGAAACCAAATACTACCATGTAAAGGTTGATGGTTTAATACAAGTTTTTCTAAACATCTAGGCATAGTGCTGGGTCTTCTTCTGTATGTATTATGAGTGAATGATTGTGCTACTGTGTAAACAGTTAGGGTTGGGGTTAAAGGAATTATGTAGAAGGTCCAGTCATAGCTTTGGTTGAATTGTAAACAGGGCCTTTCTGACTCACTGTAAATAGTTGTTGCCTTCACTGAAGGTCTGAACATCTCCTCCTATATGTTTTACAATAGTAGTTACAGTAGAATTACAAAATTTGTAGCAGCCAATAATCATAAAAACAACACTATATACAGTATGGTGATGGAGGTTGTGTGTTCAATCTTGCTATGGTTTGTGTATTGCATTGAAATATATTTACTTTAGGGGTTAGAAGTCCCTACATTTGTAATCAATTTATACCCTTATTCATAGAAGGGGAATTTAAAATATTTGCTGAAATGCGTTTATTCATGTACTTAATTATGTATTTAATTAAGCATTTCAAACAAACAAACAAACAAGCAAAACGGTAAACTTTATTCTATTTGATCTTTCTACCAGGCAGATTGTGCTGTTCTTATTGTGGCAGCTGGGGTAGGTGAGTTTGAGGCAGGTATCTCCAAGAATGGACAGACACGTGAACATGCCCTGCTGGCCTACACGCTGGGCGTCAAGCAACTGATTGTTGCCGTTAACAAAATGGACTCCACAGAGCCTTCTTACAGCGAGAAGCGCTATGATGAGATTGTTAAAGAAGTCAGTGCTTACATTAAGAAGATTGGCTACAGTCCTGCTTCAGTGCCTTTTGTCCCTATTTCTGGATGGCATGGGGACAACATGCTGGAACCTTCCACCAATGTAGGTGTTGAGAGCGTGTTCATTCATATTGTGAATGCATTATATTTGAGATTATTTATTATGCTTGACATAATACTCTCCAGATGTCATGGTTTAAAGGCTGGAAGCTTGAGAGGAAGGAACAACATGCCACTGGAGTCACTCTCCTTGAGGCCTTGGACACAATCATGCCTCCTACACGTCCCACAGACAAGCCTTTACGCCTTCCTCTGCAGGATGTTTACAAAATTGGAGGTCTGCATCCACTTGGATGAGGTTGATGTACTGTAGATATTCAGCTCATAGTGGGTATCCAGTAATTTGTCCATGTATTAAAAATCCTAATTGTTATTAAAAGCTTTAACAAGTTTGCCAAGAAGAATTAGCAAAAATATCAGGATGCATATGTGCAAATCTATAAAAACATTTCCAGTTCTTAGAGTTGCATCTCAATAAATGAGTATCATCAAAAAGATGATTTCAGTAAATCAATTCAAAAAGTGAAATTCATATATAGATCTATTACACACAGACTGGTGTATTTCAAGTGTTTATTTATTTTCTTTATGCTTATGACTCACAGCTAACAATAACCCAAAATTTAGTATCTCAGAAAATTTTTATTTTGTGAAAAAGTATTAGAGACTCATAGTATCACACTCTAATCAGCTAATTAACTCAAAACACCTGCAAAGGTTTCCTGAGCCTTTAAATGGTCTCAGTCTGGTTCGGTAGGCTGGCTGTTCACAGAGTGTTGTATCCATCATGCTGGGATAGTCAGGGGAGTCAGTTCTTCAAGAGCCACCACACACAGACGTCAACTATCGCATTCCTTGTCAAGCCACTTTTGAACCAGAGACAACATCATAGGCGTTTTACCTTGGTTAAGGACGAAAAGGACTGGACTGTTGTTCAGTGGGCCAAAGTTATTTTTTCAGATGAAAGTAAATTTTGCATTTTATTTGGAAATCAAGGTCTCGGAATATAGAGGAAGAGTGGAGAGGCACAGAATCCAAGTTGCTTGAGGTTCAGTGTAAAATTTGCACAGTCAGTGGTGGTTTGGGGAGCCATGTCATGGCTGATATTGGTCCACTGTGTTTTATCATATCCAAGGTCAGTGCAGCTACCTACCAAGAGGTTTTAGAGCACTTCATGCTTCCCTCTGATGACCAGCTCTATGGAGATGTTGATTTCATTGTCCACCAGGACTTGACACCTGCCCCCACTTCCAAGAGTAATAATTCCTGGTTTAAGGACCATGGTATCCATGTGCTTGATTGGCCAGCAAACTCGCTCCACCTAAAAGAGAAAGGTAGATGTGAGACAACGGATCCAACAATGCAGAAGAGCTGAAGGCTGCTATCAGAACAACCTGCATTTCGAGAACACCTCCGCAATGCCACAGACTGATCGCCTCCATGCCATGCCGCATTGCTGCAGTAATTCATGCAAAGGTTTTTATTATTATTATTTTTTATTATTATTAATTGGTCTTTAAAGTAATTTTCAAATTTTCTGAGAATTTTGGGTTTTCATTAGCTGTAAGTCATAATCATCAAAGGTTAAAGAAATAAACACTTGAACTATATCAGCCTGTGTGTAATGAATTTATATAATATATGATTTTCACTTTTTGAATTGAATTACTGAAAAAAAAAACTTTTCAATAATGTTATAATTTATTGCGATGCACTTGTGTGTATGTATACTTATACAGGGCAGTCAGAAATGCTCTGAATGGTAATTTTCAAAGGCTGAGAAGAGAGCAAGCTTGATGTGTTGATTATTGATTCTTTACTTAGGCATCGGGACAGTACCTGTGGGCAGAGTGGAGACGGGCATCCTGCGTCCAGGCATGGTGGTGACCTTTGCTCCTGTCAATATCACTACAGAAGTAAAGTCTGTGGAGATGCATCACGAGTCCCTGAGTGAAGCGGTACCAGGTGATAATGTAGGATTCAATGTGAAGAATGTGTCTGTGAAGGACATTCGCAGGGGGAATGTGTGTGGGGACAGCCGGTCAGATCCACCCCAGGAAGCTTCAGGTTTTACAGCACAGGTTAGAGAATGAATTATATGCAATACGTTACTACACTAAGAAAGGTATGTCCAATAGGAATGTTACCACAAAGTATTTCTCAGCAGTTGCACAAATGAGGTCAGAATTTTTCTGCACACTAGATCTGGTACTACAGTTCAGTGCATAGGATACACACACAGTTTTGCATTTGAATGGCTTTTACTAAGGTCTTCTAGTGAACACTTCTATTAATTTCTGTTTTTATACCATGGTTTTCTCTCTCTCAATCACACAGGTCATCATTCTGAATCATCCAGGTCAAATCAGTGCTGGCTACTCCCCGGTCCTCGACTGTCACACAGCTCACATTGCCTGCAAGTTTGCTGAGCTAAGGGAGAAGATTGACCGTCGCTCAGGAAAGAAACTGGAAGACAACCCCAAGTCTCTGAAGTCTGGAGATGCTGCCATTGTGGATATGATTCCAGGGAAACCCATGTGTGTGGAGAGTTTTTCACAGTACCCACCTTTGGGTGAGTGTACAGCAGTCATATATAATTGAAATTATGAGTGATTTAAGACTTAAGGACATAAGACTTCAAGGACATATGGCTATTAATCTTATTCTGAACATAGTGATTTCTAACTGCTGAGGATGTTGCATGTTTTGGAATTATTTCACATTTAAAGTATTTCCAAAAGAATGTGCAATATCAAGCTATGACATCATGAATTAACTCCTTTTGACAGGACAAACAATTAATGTCATTTTTGTGAGTATAATGTTATCTGGATGTGTTTACAGGACGCTTTGCTGTGAGAGATATGAGACAAACCGTTGCTGTTGGTGTCATCAAGAATGTTGAAAAGAAAATTGGAGGGAGTGGCAAAATTACCAAATCAGCCCAAAAAGCTCAGAAAGCTGGCAAATGAAACTTTTACCCTTGTAGTGCCTGACTTCTGCTTCTGCCCTCCAGCAACCCCCATATTAAAAATGGGCATGCTCACCTGGCCTACTGCACTACAGTCCCATTTTACATCACTGATTGGATGATGGTCATATCAATGTGAATGACAGAAAATATTTATTCATGTATTTGACATGGCTTTGTTGTAATTTAAGCTCTCAGACCGAAATCTATATAACTCTACTATAAAATGGATTATAATACTGATGTATATGTAAATGTGTATAAAATTCATATATAGAAAGTTTCCATTTGAAGATTGTGCTACAGATATAAAATGAAAGATGTGATCAGGTTAACCATTCATTGTGGATTTATTCAAAACTGTGGATGCCTGTTAGCTTTGTCTTGATTCCTGCTTTTTAAGCTTGACTTGATGATGAATGGAGCATTTAGGAAAAATAAATGAATGGTGTTTAACGTTTTATACTGGTGATAAACTAGTTTGTAATGGCATTAGATAACATGATTTATTTGTACTGAATGAGGGGAAAGTCATAACCCTTAGGAGTAAAAGAATAATAAATTGTCAGCTATTAGCAATCAAGTGCTATGCACCAATGCTGTCTGCTGTTTCTTTTAGTGAAAGCTATTCTAAATAGCTTAATTTCAAGAACCTTTTTAAACACACTTCACCAGGCTTGTAAATTAATAAGACTGACTAGAAAAAGAGAGAGCGACAAATTCCTCTGATGTTGAAGGACAGAAGGCGATGCTATGTTTAGTGATCCTCTGCTCAGTTTGCAGAACAATCAGTAATAGCCAGATAAGCCTTTAATCCCATACAGCTGGCTACTCTAATAGGCTTTCTATGATTCAGACTTTTCGCAAACAAATCCATTAGTAAACCACTGATTAGTAGATAACTTACCCTGTTTTAAATGATTAACGCATGTCTGCAAACAAAGACAACTGTACCTATTTGCTGCTAGTCTTGGAATGCTTATAAGAAAGGGAATTTAAGTTGATCTGTTCTGACCGGATGAACTTCCTCAGAGAGTAAGTGACCGAGTAAAATGTGAATGTCTATAGATTTAAACCTTTTACTTTGAAACATTAACATTAAAGTGAATTGGAACCAGGCAGTCTTACTGACTTACTTGCTTGTTTTACCCCACTTCGAAATTTTATTTAAATGCAATTATTTATACATGATGCGTAAGAAGCTCCATTAGGTCTCTATAATAAATGCATGTCATGTACAAACAGTATTTTTCTTAGATTTAATTCCTTTATGTATGTTAGTACACATACTACTTTATAATCAAAGTTTTTATAATAATAAACATTTTATAACCTTGTGGCTTTAATGGGCTTTTCCTAATTTTTTCCTAAGGAAAAATTATAAAAATAAAAATAAAAATAGACAAATTTTAGATCCACTGTTTGTGAATTTAAGTTAATAAGAAAGCTAAAACTTTATAGTTTCTTCATTTAGTAAGGTTTCTGATTTGTTAAAAGAAATCATTATTAATGATTAAATGATTAATTGAATCATTTATTATTTGACAGTTCTGAACTGTGTTTCAGATGTTCTGAAATTCTTTTAGACATGGGAAACTATTTTTGCAACAGAGTAAATTATGCAAACTTTTGTCAGCTTAATTTCCATACTTAAAAATAATGTTAAGGATCATTTACTGGTCTTTGTTTTCCTCCATTCTTTTCTGGGTTACACACAGGGAGAGAGGGAGGTATGTGTGTGAGAGAGAAAGAGAGAGAACCAGTCATACATATTCTTGTTAAGGGTGGTATAATATGTCACAGTTTTAAATAAAATCAACATGATCAACGCATAATTAATTATACAGCCTGTTTTCCCCGGCACTTCCACCGGGGGTCAGTATTGCACCTTGAATATTTTGCCTATTCTTGGGCCTGTGGACACACTTCAGTTCGGACCAGATGTTCATTAGTGTACAAGTTTGAGACTGAGATGTCCATTGCAAAACCATACGTGTCGCTCATATTTGTTAACATGGATTGGGTCATCACCATGAAAAAGTCCTTTAAATATGCAGTATTTCGAAGAATCACGCAAAACCCATAAAAAAAAAAAAAAAACACGATCCCATCCATCGTTTTGCTGTCTCTTTCCTTTTCCTTCTTCCTTTTTTTTTTTTTTTTTTTTTAGAAATCAAAAATCAAAGATGCATGAAATCTTTATCTTAACTTTACAGGACAGTTCACAGACCAGTAAAATGCTGAACTTCATCAAACTACATGTTCTAATTTAAACAGTAGATATGATGATGATTCCATATAGAAAAGCAAACCACATGCACCCAGAAACAAGCTTTTTGATCACACTGTAATGTTAAAGACCTCGGTGTGATTATAAGTCTTTCATCTGAAGCTCATGTAGATAATATCAACAGGATAGCATTATTTCACCTCAGAAATATTGCCAAGATAAGAAATCTAAACTAAACGATGCAGAAAAATTAGGTTGGACTATTGTAATGCCTTACTGTCTGGTTGTTCAATTAGGTACATGAACGCAGAATGCAGCAGCGAGAGTCCTCACTAGAACCAGATGATGCAAGCACATCACCCCTATCTTATCCTAAAATACTACTATTAATGTATAAAGCATTAAATGTTCTCGTATCTGAGTGAACTGCTAGTGTCTTACGATCCGCCACGCCTACTTTGATCAAAGGACGCAGGCTGCTTGTCAGTACCGCGTATTATTAAAACTACAGCAGGGGGCAGAGTTTTTTCTTACAAACCCCCAAAGTTATGGAATAGCCTTCCAATTAATGTTCAGGACTCAGACACAGTCTCAGTGTTTAAGTCTAGGCTAAAAACCTATTTATTTAGCCAAGCATGTTGTAAATAGATTAGCCTTAGTTAAAGGAGCAGATCTGGGGGACTCATGGACATAGAGTATTATGGTGAACTGGTATGTGTAGATGCTGTCTTCCTCACTCTCATTGATCACTCAGGTTTGTTGACGGTGAAGTGATTGGTTGCTTTAAATCTCAGGGAGCCCTCATGTATGTTTCCTTCTGGCTCTGCCCTTTAGTTATGCTGTCATAGTTAGTCTTGCTGGAGTCCCTGCTTGCACTCTGCACTAAATATACATTCACTTTATACATTGCGTGACAGTGACCATACCTAACTGTTATCTCTCCTCTTCTCTCTCTTCTCTCTCTCCGTGTCTCTCTGTAAAGCTACACATGTCGCTCTTGAACTGCCAGCCTTTGCCCTCTGGCCCTGTCTGACTCATCCTGGCGCCCCGCTTCTGGTTTGAGATCTCGTCACATGGATGCCCCGTGTGGTCTGTCTGGGATGCGTGTGGTTACTAGGGACGGTCCCACTTTGATGCAGACAGCTGTTCTCTGAGGACTTATGACTGCAGTCGCTCGATAGTTCAGGACTGGAATTTCCTACAAGTCTACCTGAGCTCCCTTTTAACTTGGACATCAACCGTTATATTAAGCTGCCAGCTGCCTAACACAGTGTATGACTGCAGATCAATCCCTGCTATCCGTTTCACCCAAATGAGGATGGGTTCTCTGTTCAGTCTGGGTCCCATCAAGGTTTCTTCCTACTGCCATATCAGGGAGTTTTTCCTTGCCACCGTCACCCTCAGCTTGCTCATCAGGGACTATCTGATCATTTGTGAATACACATTTGCATGACATACAAACTTCCATTATTTCTTTTGACTGTGTAAAGCAGCTTTGCGACAATGACCATTGCTAAAACTATTAAATCCAAATTAAATTGAATTGAATTGAATTTCTTCATAACAACATGTTTACATCATGTCCTTTAAAATAGTCAACTTTTTTTGGCTGCTGTTTGACCATACAAAATAATCAATTCACTGAATGATTCCATGAGTTGGCTGCTTGTATCATTATGGATCCCTGAGCATACGTAACACCTGGAAGCAGACATGTTAATGAAAGGGATCCTGTGCCTGTTTACTTTGTTTTTTCAATCATGTTTAAACTGTCACCAAGTGTGAATTGCAAGCTGATAAATACTGTTAGTTGGCAAACAGTGCAATATGCACACTAATCAGCAATAATATTATGACCACTCACCTAATATTGAGTAAGTACCCCCTTTGCTGCAGTTTTGAGATATTTGACCCTTTAATCTAGTCATCAAAATTTGACTCTTGTCACAATAGGTTAACATTTTGTCCCTGAAGTTGACGTATTGGAAACTGAAAAAAATGGGCAAGGAAATTGAGAAGGGCCAAATTGTGATGGCTAGATGACTGGATCAGGGCAACTTAGAAACTGCATTTTATACATGAAGTCAATACTGAAATTGCCACTGTGATAAATGATTCATGTTAATTCTGTTGTACAATTTTAAAAAAGTGTATATACTGTAGTAGTACTACTGTCTCTTGACACTTTCATTCCTGCATTAATTACTGTTTTTTTTTTTCATTTATTTTTTGCGCTGACTTAGTATAAATAACATGCAAATATGTGGACTAATCACCAGATATTACATTAATCAGATATAAGATTAAACCTACTGACATGCAAAGTGGTTCATATTAATTATCTCATTAAAGTAGGGTGATATATTCAGCAGTAATTGAACAGTCAGTTGACATATGTATGCACTATTGGAAGGAAGCAAGCTGGAGGAGGCAGTGTGATACTTGGAAATCTTGGGTCTTGGCATTTATGTGGATGTTACTTTCACACATACCACCTACCTAAAATTGGTTGCAGACCAAGTACCCCCGTTTATGGCAACATTATGGCTGGGCCTCTTTCAGTAAGATAATGTGTCTTTCACACTGTGAAAATTGCTCTGGAGTGACTTGAGGAACATGACAAAGAGTTTAAGATCTTGACTTGGTCTCCAAATTCCCAAGCTTTTGAACCATCCATGGAATGTGCTGGATGAACTATTCCAAACCACCGAGACCCCACCTCCAAACTCACAGAACCTAAAGAATCTGCTGTTAATATCTTGCTGACAAATACCACAGCACACTTTCAGAGGTCTTGTGGTGTCCATGCCTTGACAAGTCAGAGCTGATGTCAAGTTGTATTGGGCCCAGTAGACCCAGCAATGGTCTACTGGGTGTATAAATGTATTTATTTTAAATAGATTCCTACTGTATGAGATCACAATGAAATGAATTTTCATGCTTCTACTATATAGCTATGGGCTGAAATATCCCCATGTGCTATCTATGCACATACACTGCAAAATACAGCATGAATAATATATTTTGTGTTGTTTCCTGATAGGCTTGAATTTATGTTATAATGCGCAATATGCATCAACTTTGTGATGCCCTTGTTGTCACATTAAATAACAAGGGAATGTATTGAATGTGCCGCCACATGCTTAAAGTGTCTGGTGTAAAATAGGCTTATGGGCTTACTATGCTGGCATAAAATGAGCTTAACTTTACAAATCAAACACATGGATTAGTACAGATGTTAATTGCTGACTTTATTCGCAATAATGCAAAGCGTAAAAAAAGGAAACAATTAAATAATTTTGGTTAAACGTAGGTCATTACCTGTAATTGTGTTGAAAACCGAAACATTTAGCTAACTGCTGGTAAAGATATTTGAGCAACTATATATATTTATGTGTGATTTGCAATTGCATATATAATATCAGTGGTGAGTAAAGTGATGTATAAATACATGTATGCCTAAACACACATTTAAAGTATTTTACAATGAACTGTTGGATCTATTTTCTGTTTTATAATGTGATGGTCTTGAATGACTGATCAAACATGGGTAAAATAATTTCTAGGTAAAAAGAAACAATTAACCCAAAAAAATATGACAGAAAAGAGCAAATGGTTTGCTATTTCAACCCCTTCCAACTTCTAAATAAATCTAACCTCAATTTTTTTTTAAACATTTTTTCTAAGTACTGTTTAATTAAATATGTTAGTCTGTAGTTTCGTCGGTGCTTTGAGTAGATCAGTAGTTCTTTTAATAGATTATTTTACCAAGGTCCAGTCCTTTGTTCGGTAAAATTAGAGTGAAGCTTATGGAAATAAAAATGTTATTTATCTATTTTAATTTTACAATAGCTTGAACAAAATATTCTTGAGATTGTCAGCACTGCACTGTGTAGAAATGAACTGCAGTTTTTTCCAGGCTTTCTGAGGTAGCTGTTGGTATTTTGCTCTGGTATACAAATAAAAGTGAAGGCCTGAATTAATCTCTTTTAAACGCAATTGGAATAAAGGTGGTGGGTAAATGAAAAACGGTGGTAGACAATGACAATAAATAAAATAGCCCAGAATGCACAGAATACAAAGGGTCTAAAATGTCTTTTAAAAAATAGTTTTAAAGTTGACATGAAAGCAAAAATGAAAGTTTTTGGTCAATACTGGGGGATAAAAGCATTAGACCAGTTTGTTCTTACCAAGGAGTAAGTAACCATAGGAGTATACACCTTTGAAGCTAAAACACATGATTACATGATGTCAATTGATTAACCCCACCTAATCACCATAGTATGATCCCCAGCCAGCACCAGAAAGAGAATTGGGAGTGCTATACCTACTTGTAGGAGAGCCACAGCACACCACTGGCATCCCAAGAAATGGCTGTAAATGGGTAAGGCACAGATTCTTTTTATAGTTATTATCTGTTTGTGAGACTATTCCTAACATTATTCTGTATACCATTATGTCTATAGAGCTGGATATTGTTCATTTATTAGTTGAGGTGTTGCTAACTGGCAGCATGAGTTCATGATCTCAGTATCTGAGTCTTAATGTGCATGAGCACGTGTGTGTGTGTGTGCATTTGTGTGTGTAGGCCTATGCCAGGACATAATCGTGTCAAATTTTATATTCAGAGGTATATATGTAGGCTGGCTCGTGAACCTTTCACGTATAGCTTATGAGCTGGATATTCCCCCTTGTGTTTAACTCACAATAGCATTGTAATGTTGCGAAGCAGGTACTGAGTATAAGCATGTGTATGTGCAATGTATGTCAGGAGCGTTGAAAATGAAACTGTGAAAAGTAAACTGATTACATTAATCGTAAATCCTAATGCCCCTATCACACTGCGATGAAGATCATGAAGCTCCCACATGCAGCAGGAATGGAGTTAAAATAGAGAAATGTGCATTTATAAAGTTCATACTACTTTCTAGCCATGTCCCTGTCAGGTTCTCAATGCATCTATCATGTTTTCACTAATTTCCAACCACACCCATGATCACATGCTTTTGAGGTCCAATGAAATCAAATTGAGAGAGATTGCAACATGCTTTTACCAGGAACTTATTTCATGCTTACTGCATTGTAACTGTGTCTGGCAGGTTGGAATAAATAGCCACAACACACGCATGTTGCAATCTAACTCAGAAATCAGCGTTTCAGGTAGTGATGGTGTGGAAAACTGGATTAATATTGAATTCTCTGAAAGTGACATAGGCACACTGATAAACTTCTGCATTTGTGCCATAAATGTGGTAAGCACCAGAAGAACGTCATGTGACCTTAATGCAGTCTTCTACAAGGGGGGCATGGACCTACAATTGCCATATCTCATGCCTGAAGAGGTTGTTGTGAGAACTCCATTGACAGAGCAACATCCCAATAACTAGTCAGAACACTATCTAATCTTTCTGCACCATGCTTGTAGTACGTCACCAAAGTTCCTAAGAGATGTTAGTAATGCTAGTAACTGGTCTATGTTGTAGTTACAAGTTACAATGTAACAAATGTCCTCACCAGGCTTTTTTAACTCCACGTCAAGGGAGACAATATTATGTCCTTACCATTTTCTTGGTAAGTTGGTAAGTTGTACAAGTTCTTACTGTGAACCCTGACCAAAACATTCAAGCATCCTCATAGCAAAGCATTTGGTACGGACACTGGTATGAACTAAGAGCTGTACAACGAAAAGCCAGTTTTATACAAGTTTATGTTTTGTAATAATAATAATAATAATAATAATAATAATAATAATTCGGAAACTGCATGAAGAAGTGACTTAGGAACAGGTTACCACATAGCACTAATTATTTCCAATGCCCATATAAAGTGCAAAAGTTGTAAAATAGACTAACTGATTTGAAATGACAGTACTTGTGAAAGATTTGACTAGACTCGACAGGTTGTGTCAGTGGTGGGAATACGAACACTGGGTCATGCAACCTTCTTGTTTTTTCTTTGGTTTTCTGCACATGCTGACATTTACAGGATGTAATTGCTTGTGGGGTGGAAGAAGACCTTGTTGACCTGAGAAACCTTTTGTCTATGTGAACACACTTAATCCTCAGTGGATTGGAAGTAAAACAGTAGCTCTGCTGTACAGCTAAAGTTCAGAACATCTCACTGCCTCTTCCCAACCAATCATCACATTTAAGAGAATCTCCGGCCAAAGAGAATAAAAAGCAGGTCAAAAAGCTACAATCAGACAGTATACATATGTTTATTTTATGATGTGATGATGTAACACAACACTGTGTATTATAATGCTTTCAACATGAAGATGTCCTCAAAGCATTTTAGTAACAAATGGAGTTTTCTGATAATATGGGAAAATCAAATTCTTCCACAAAGACAGGTTGAGAATAGTATCATGAGGAGGCAGAGGGAATTGGAGACACTAGCAATAATGTTTATTGAAACAATTCAGATTGGCAGGCAAAAATGTAGTCAAACAGAGGAGAGTCAACAGACAAAAACAGGGCACTATAGAAAATGAAAAAGGCAAAATTATGAAAGAAGGCAATCTTGAAATCAAAAGCAACACCTGAAAATAGCACTGAGAGATTTATGAGATTGGCGAACCCTTGCAAGGAATGTAAGTGGTGTGATTTATGTACTAGGGTTAATGAATACAATAAGAAACAGGTGCAAGTCAGTAGGAAGACGAGTGGGAGGATTGCAAAGTCACACTTGGATAGGGAACAGACTCTGGATTTGTGGTTGCTATCAGGATGGTGTTGGCTTTGGATGTCATAAGACATGACAGCACAAATCCCACCATCCCACCCCTGACACTCATCTCCAGAGATAATGTGTGACAGCCATGTTGAATGGCAACCCCTGGGACAGGGAGTGGGATGCTCAAGATAAAGGCAATGGAATGTTTCAATATGATACTGGGCCCATTTATCTTGGCCTTATTCTTCTCAGTGGTTCAGATGCTGGAGGCAACCCCACACCACAATTCAGTGGCCAAATGGAGTAAAGTGAAGGTGAGTACCTTATACAGCATGTCTCTATGCATTTCATCAGGGACAATCTCATTATCTAACCACATTTTCTCCCACATACACACTTCCATAAATTTTCTTTTCATTTTGTGAAGCTTCTTTGAGAAAATGACCATTGTTAAATGCGCTATAGAAATAAAATTGAACTGAATTGAATTGAATTTCTCCCACACAAGAAAGGGACCACACTGTGAACACCTTCCTTACCCAATAGATATTTGAGTTGTGTTGTTGTAAACAGGGAAAACCACGAACAGCCTTGTAAATGCAAATGAGGAAGTAAAGGGTCTTCTTAAAAAGTTGTGATCGAATTTCTAAAATAGGTTGAGCATCAGCCAAGGGCAGTAAATACATTAGATAACTGGGTACTTAAAATTATTGGGTCAGGTATGTGGCCATGAAATTTCATGCTTCACCAAAGTCTATTAGAGCTGGAAAGAATAAAAAAAAAAAACATCATGTATAGGTACAGACTCAAGAATTAGTTGTTTTTACTGTAATATAAAAAATAAAAGTGGGCTAGCCTAGGACTACTGCTGTGCTACTGGGTAGAAGGTTGTTTTGGGTATTTTCAACATTGTCAACAAAGACAAAATCATCCATTCCTTTCCTGCTATTCGGCAGACAGTTGCAGTAATAAAAATGCTGTAGATCATGGCATGGAACACACAGGAATTGTTTATTCATAATAATGACTAACATTCTACAGCAGTGGTAGGATTCTGCTAGATGCTAGAAGCAATGCCTAAAGATCTATTTCATAGATATTGTATTTGGGTAACTCCCACCCCTCCCCCCAAAACAAACAAACAAACAAACAAACAAACAAACAAACAAACAAACAAAAACAAACCTTCTAAACAGTTTTTGACTGATGGTACTTCTAGCTAGTAACCTAGTAACCCAGTGTAAGAATATAAGGAGCTAAATTAGGGACCAGGGACAGTCTGATAAGGGACAATCTGATCATTTTGTTTCATACATTTTTCTCACAAATTTCATTTCCCTAATTTTCTTTTGATTCTGTAAAGCTGCTTTGCAACGATGACCATTGTTAAAAGCACTATATAAATAAAATTGAATTTAATTAAATTGAACTAAAACCAAATGCCTAAATGTACTAAATGTCTCTTATTTATAAGCCATTTAATAAGCCACTTTTGTTGTTTATTTAGAAAATGAAAAACATTAAAACATATATGTAAACCGTACGCCATTAGATAAAGCTGTTATCAAGAGTAGCTGAATTCTTCTGATTCTCCTTAGTATATGATTACATATTATTTTAGTGTGTGCTCATTACTTATTCTCATTATTTGATGTGTATTAGATTACTCTTCTGTAATATAAATACAAAAAAATAATAAAGTTACAAATTGTGATATTAATTAAGCAAACAACAAAAACACATTAACTAAGTTATTTCAGCACCAACTTTCCACTCTATTTACACATTTTTAGAAATTATATCGCTTCCTTTATATAACAAAATTTACCAAAATCAGTTAAATGACTTTTAGACTGTACTATAGATGTGTACACACTTTACCTTTGTCTCTAACATGCAGCCTTTGAACAAATCATCCAAATATACCAGACACTGTTAAATAATTGAGTGTGATCACTAAATAATTCAGTGCATGTATTAAAGTCTGCTCTCCAGGAAGGTTTTGGCTCATGCAAGTAAAGGAGACAAATGTTCATGAAGAGGAATACAGGCCCCGGATCTGTCCACACATGGTCAGACACATTTGGCATGACACATACTTCTCGGGCCTCCAGCATTAGCAGCTAAAATTTGAATAAAGGAATAACTAATATGCCAAAGCAATGGTAAGCTCAAAAAGGAAAATGCTTTTTAGATTAGTTTAGACCACTTCTCTGGTTTGGGCTAGTCTCCATTGAGCTGTGGTTAGTCTGCTAGGTCTTTTATAAATTCTATGTTAAGCTACTGTTATCGTGAACATGTATACATGAAAAACAGCTTTCTTTTAGCTGTATTAGATGGGATTAGCCTATACTGTGAGAAGTGTTTCTTGCTTACAATTAAGTCATTTTCACACTTGTTAGCATAACTCCTGGAGCTGGTTTATCAGGTCAGTGGAGTCAATCATCGATACAGTACAAAATAAACCTTTGCACGCACTGTAGGTTAGTTGTAGTCTGCCGCTCAAACAGAATGACGTTGCAATCTGCCACCATTTAAAAATGAAATACACTATATTGCCAAAAGTATGTGAACACGTGTCCATCAAACCCATATGTGATTCCCCCCCAAGCTGTTGTTGCAACGTTGGAAGCACACAATTGTATGCAGTAGAAGGCCTTCATTTGCTTTAGTATTACAATTTCACTTCACTGGAACTAAGAGGCATAAATGTGTTCCAGTGTGATAATCCCTATGCATAAAGAAATTGGAACATTGAATGCACCCCAGGGCTCCTTGCCCAATATCAGCCTGACCACATTAATGCTCTTGTGGCTAAATGGGTAAATTTCCACAGCTACGTTCCAAGCCATATCGAGGTTATTATAAAAGTCAAAGATCACATACAGTATGGGTATGATTGTCAGGTGTCCACAAACCTTTAGCTTCTCCATATAGTGAATGCCTATTAAAAATTCATCAAATTACAGTATAATTGCTTACCTTTGTCCCAGCTAGTAGTTTGTTAGAACCAATGGCACTGTTTAAGGATGGCCTGAATGAGATTTTTCAATTGGGAAACCAAAAAGAGATTTTGAAGTGGAACTATTTTTATGGACTAAAGAAACTTTTCACTATGAAAAATTTGTTATGAAAACCAAGAATCTAATTCATAAGTTTGTTTGCCTTGTTACATTGAGACCACAGGTAAGGGAAAATTACTGGCATGTTCAGCAGAGCTTTACTTTGTTGTGGATAAACTACCTCACGTCTTTTTAAGGCGCACTGCACACATTCATAAAATTTGCCATGCGATTATGTCCTGGCAACATGTCTCGGTGTCCAAAGTAAGGAAAATATTTTGATTGTGCATTTTGTCTTCACACTATTATGCCCCATTTAGACAATGCTAGCAGATATTAGGCCAACTCAACTCAATACAAGCACACATCTAAAGACGGATTGACATTACCAGGAATACCAATTGCTGCCAAAAGCAACTACAACTAGCATGCTGCAGTCTTCACCACTCTCAGATAAAATTAATTTAGCCAAGTGCAATTTGACTACATTTACCTTTTACCCTAGGGGCATGGAATCATTTGGAAAATTATCAATAAAGAAGCTGAAGTTGAATATAACAAATTAAGCAAAATGTATTTGCTGTTTATTTACTTAGTCATTTAATTTCAATAGTCAATTTATCCTAGTCTGGGTAATATTGAATCATATTCTAATAACCTACTCTAGAATCACTGATTTAAGTTTGGATATAACGCAAGAACCTACCGTGAAAAAAAAACATTTTCTTTTAAGTAACCCCTTAAGGGTGACTTGTGTAATTGTGTAATAAAATTTTAAACAGAGATTTTTAATTACCCTTTAGTTTTTGATGTTGTTGTCTCTTTTTTTCACCAACAGTATATATTAGGGAATGTACTGTATCATGCCACATGATTGTGACTATTAAATAAGGGAAATGAGAATTAATGCTCAATTTTTTATTCCCACCTACTGTTTTTTATTTTATTTTTTATTTTTTATTTTTTAGTAAATCTCAGAGCACTGTCGCCTTGCACCTTCAGGGTCCGGGTTCGATCCCCGGCCAGGCTCGATTCCCGTCTCTGTGTGCATGGAATTTGCATGTTCTCCCCGTGCTTGGTGGGTTTTCTCCGGGTACTCCGGTTTCCTCCCACATTCCAAAGACATGTAGGTTAGGTTAATTGGCATTCCCAAATTGCCCGTAGTGTGCGACTGAGTGTGTGTGTGTATGTCTGTGTGCCCTGCAATGGATTGGCACCCTGTCCAGGGTGTACCCTGCCATGTGCCCTAAGTCTCTTGGGATAGGCTCCAGGCTCCCCGTGACCCTGAATACAGGATTAAGCGATATAGATGATGAGTGAGTGAGTAAATCTCAGCAAAATGTGAGTCCAGTTAGGCTCAAATGAACTCTGAAAGTGTTAAATTAACAATAAGGATTTTACTGGGGAGCTTGATTGTCTGCTCTGGTGATTATTGTTGAGATACAACTACATGGAATTAATATCATATTACAATCACAATTACTCACAACAGTATTGGCACAATGCTGATTAAAATATAGAATATTCCTTGCACTGACTTAAGAGACTAGGGAAAAGTCTATGGAGGAAAATCTGTCAGGTGTGATGCAGCCTAACATGAAACAGATTAGTTTATTCTAGATGCACTAATTAGTGTGCATATGCAGAAGCAATAAGATTATGCTAATCTTATTTTATGTAAATCCATAAGATTATATATCTAAAAACTAAAGATGGGTTATGTGGCATGTCAATTTACCAATCTGTCAAACACTACAGTAACTGCTGTAGTAACCAGTTTGTTTCAGTAATGGTCTTGAATACTATTCAATTCTAGTTCTAAATCTAGTTAGTTAAGCAGCAGACAGACAGATGGGGAAAAAATCATGTAGCTACAATATATATATAAGATTATATATATACAGTGGAACCTTGGATTGCGAGTAACGTGGTTTACGAGTGTTCCGCAAGACGAGCAAAGATTTTTAATAAATTTTGATTTAAAAAACGAGCAAGTGTTGGTTTACGAGTGTCGAGTATCATGTACCACGCATGGGCCTCTTATTTTGACACTGAGCGTCACGTGATCACAACTGAGCCAATTATTTTTCTCTCTCTTGCGCTGCGGAATTGTGGGTAATTGTCTCCCCTGCTTGGTCTTAGTGCTCGTCCCTTACTGGTATAATCAACGTCTCCCTCTCTGTTTAAGCGTCTCCTATGTAATTTGACACCGACAATCACACACCGACACACGCGCACACTCTTTTCACCCCCCTCCCCGGCTTCACTCATGCAAACAGAAACTCTGCTCGGTCACGATTCTTTTCAAAGGTAAGATGCTGGTTCATTTGTTTTTGTTTAGTTTTTTTTACTTTACAGCAGTGATTCCGTTAGTATGTGCTCACGCCAGTGTCATTAAAGAGATTTCTTTTTCCCCCCGTTAAAACAGTGCTTCCATTGTGTGTGTGTGTGTGTGTGTGTGTGTTTGTTGTGAAACTTAAAAAGCGAGGTGGGGAGAGGGAGGAGGAGTGTTACTGTGTAAAACGAGGCGTGGGAAGGGGCTAATTCCACACACACACACACACACACACACACGCGCGCGCGCCTGCACGCTGTAACGCTCAGATATAATATAAATACCCGATGCTACACAAAAGGAGAGATCTTCGTGACGGAGTGCTTTAAAACTCAGTGAGCAAGAATCACAAACCCAAGACCAATTCAAACCAACCACAAGTGTATTATACAAAAATGAAACCAAAAGGTGCACCAATCCAACAAAAACAATAAAGAAAACAATATTTACAAAATATATACAATGAAAACCGGAGTGTGTTTGAATATGTAGAATGTCCAAAGTCCGTGTTATTGTAAGAGTGTCTGAGGGAGATGGATCGGTCTCACCGGAAATGATGGTAAATAACCGGGAGGCCGATGTCGGAATGCGAGTACCGAGGCGAAGCAGTCCAGTCGGTGTTAATCTGGATGGTAAGACAAACCCGCAAGAAACAGCCTTCGTCAGTCTCGTGAGCAATTCCGTGTAAAAGTTATAATCAGCGCGCTGTATCTCCATAACTCTGTCCTCCCTTCCATGCTTTCCCGGGCCGGCTTTATGTCTGGATCATGTGACCACGTGCGTCACCTTCTTTCCGTGCCGGGCAACACAGTCTCGCGAGAGTAGGAGCAAGAACCAATACACATTTTATACATCCCGGCAAATAAACCGAAGGAGGCACATTGCATAAGGTGCTGCAGCTTCTTTCATATTAAGCCGGCTTACTTACCCCTCTATACAATTGCCCCTTATGTGGCAATGCTACATAGACCCCCCCCCCCCCCCAGCTTCCGGCATATGAGGAGAGTGTCTGTCTTAACACTTAAAAAAACACATCTCATTCTAGGTTATTGTGGGTTGCCCTATGATTGTGTACTTTATTGGCCCCTTTATAATTTTTAATTGCTGCTGGGTCCCCCCACTTGGGCGCTAGGTAGCAATAAATTTTTGATGTGCAGAGGAGCCTGGGAGCATCGTTTGGCCAAACCAGTTCACCCAGTAGCACAAGCGCTCTGTACCACCTGGAAATGCTGGAACTGTCTTGTTCGGCTTTCTGACGTCTTTGTTGTTGTGTTTCTTCCTCCGCTGTGTCTCGTGGATTAAGACAGATAGAAGTTGTTGCTTGGTCTGGAGTGGGTGGTCAGTCGGTGCATTGCGCCAGTGGTCCCTTGAGTGGCCCGCCCTGTGATAGCTGCGCTGATGTTGCCCCCGGGGTTTCATGACGGGCGGAGCTAAGAGTACAGCAGAACTCCGGTCGCCACTGGTCCGCTTACTGCTGTTGTTGGTCTTCTGGCAGACCGTACAGGTGGTGAAGTATTGCCAAACGTCCTTCCGCACGGAGGGCCACCAGACGACTTCTAGCAGCCTCAACAGGGTTTTTAGTTTCCCCCTGTGTCCGCCTGATGGAGGGGTATGGTAATGGTGTATGATCTTATGGATTAATGATTGCGGGATTACCACTTGGAGCTTTTCCCCTTGCTTCACCATCACTCTTCGATATAGCGCCCCCCGGTGATGTACAAAAGGAGCTCCTCTGGGTTTGCATTTTCCCCTGGTACTCTACAGCAGCCAGGTGCTCCATGAGGCTGTCGTCCTGCTGGGCTTGTGCAATCTCCCCCAGTTCACAGGGCAGGTCAGAGGATAACGTGGGCTGTAGTGGAGGATTTGGCTTTGGGGCTTTCGCATCGTAGGAATGATAGGCTGCGGATATAGGCTGCTCATTCAAAACGCAAGCTTGGCGTGAGGTCGAAGATCGCTCGTGGTCTTTCTTCACCTCCTCCTTACTGTGCGGAGCCTTCATCTTCTGCCTGTCAGCCTTGTCTGCTACGCCGCGCCTTTCCGTGTTCAATCCCCCCTTCTCCTCCTGTTCCACTGCGCTCCCTGTGGGTCTGAGAACATCAGTCATGCTGGGGTTCCCGTTGTTAAGGATGCCACCCTTCAGCTCTTCCTCAGCATCGTCCGCAGTCTTTATGGAGTCTCCCGAGCGTGGACACTCCCTGCCGATGAGTGGTTGTGGAGGACAGGCGGACGTAGCCGTCAGCTCTGATGATGAATGCAGCTCGGATGGGGGAACTGCAACTGACGGACAAACCTCAGCGATGACCTGGCTTCCTGGGAGTTGTACCTTTTCCTGGGGTGCCATGACTGGAGTGCTAGGCGAGGGCTGTGCAGAAGGAGTTGATGGTGTAGGGATGCAGGCCAGTGGACGGCGAAGAGTAGGGCGGCTCGGGAGAGCCAGCTTTCGCATCTGCTTCTCCCACATCGCGTCTCTCCGCAGAAAACAGTCCGTAATCGCTCTCTCCAGCTTTTCCAGGGCCTCATGAACGTAGTTCTCCAACCCTGCTAAGCTAGCATCCACTGCCTGACGAAAATTAATTTCCCTATTAACAGCACTATTATTGGATTCTTTAAACGCTTGCTCTAACTCTAACTGCTGCAGCTTCTTTCATATTAAGCCGGCTTAGTTACCCCTCTATACAATTGCCCCTTATGTGGCAGTGCTACAACGCACAAACGGAGGTAAAGTGCAGGTTAATCTGTTTTATTTTCACTTTATAGATTGTATTAATTATTTTGGGCTGTGGTATGAATAATTTGAGTTTTCATTATTTCTTATGGGAGAATCTGATTTGATTTACAAGTGTTTTGGAATATGACCAAACTTCCGGAACGAATTATGCTTGTAATCCAAGGTTCCACTGTATATGTATTTGAGATATGCATTTCACATTATTCTTATATGCTAAAAATGCCACTTACAAAAATTCTAAATTTTTTTTTTTTTTATAATAATAAGATGAAACAGTCAGTTCTCAAGTTCATATCGAATGCATCTTGTCACTTATACCATTACACCAAGACCTTGTTTAGTTTTATTACAAAAATCATTTCAGTCCACATGAACCTTGAAAACATTGCTTTAAGCCCTATACACCCTGAAAGCAGTTTGCATCAAGAAGTTACACATCACATTTTTAATCAAGACCTCACTGAGTTTAAATAATTAAATTAATTATTTAAGAGTGACATTGCCCTGAAAAAATACTAAGCATAAAGTCCATTGAAATTTCAAAAACATTTTTATACACTGTGTACGTAATTTTAACGTAATTAAAAAAATGCCATGCTATTATTTTACATCAAGCTAAATAGCAAAAGTGCTTTATATACCAAGATGTTTATTTTATATCAACGTAGGGAACTAATAAACACAAACAAAACCATGTTTATTTACCATTCCACTGTCTCGTGCAACTTTCTGACAAAATAATCTTCGATAAAGATCCAGACTGTGTTAATCCAAGGGCATTGAATTAAGGCAGTTCATAACAAATTCGTAAAACAATTTATAGCATATATTTTATGTTTTATAGTGTATATAGTGATATCATATAGCAATGTTATTTTCTTCTAAAAACATATTACTTATGACTGTGTAAAGTAGTGCATCAGAAACATCTGGAGAAAAAACAGAGAAAAGGGACATGGTGAGACTAAGGCCCTAGTCACACTTGACATTAAGATATGTCCTGGGTGACCGACTGTGAGTAGACAGCACTAAGTACAAATGTGAACAGGGTCCAGTATGTTTTGAAGATACACTGTGATCTGACGCAAACCACTTTTAGTCTTATTTTGTTGCCACACCTCCTGTTAATTTATAAGTTTCACTAACAATTGAGAAGACTGAAACAGGCTATATACGAGGGGTCTTTAATTCAAACCACACTTGTGATTAAATTTTTCATGATTGAAGGATTAGGATTAATTGCTATTTCTAGCCAACTTTAAGTTTGGTGATGATATTGTACTCTGCAGTAAAACATTTGAATGGTGCAAAAGTTTTAAGGTTGTACTGATGATCCCGGCCGAGGGGCTCGGAACCCACTGCAGTTTTTTCCATGAACATTCCTCCGGTGGAATGCCTGATCCTTGACAATCGATGGATATCTGCATTTATAATTTGTTATGAAAAAAGGCAAAATCAAATGCTATTGTTCAGATATGCTTTATTTAACCATATCATTGTTTCCCAGATATTTAGCTTTATTTAAGATTTCTTAAAGGGTTTAGCAACTCAACATGTATTTATTTTTAAAAAATCTGTAAACATATTACTGCTGTATTCTGTGGATTCTATGGTTTGTAAGGCTTTATTAATTCAGAACATATCTCTTAATAATGCCAAAAATAACAGTCATCATTATTGTTATTAACTAATCTATAATATGCTTTCTTAATTGTTAAGCATTGCTTACTACAATATTAAATAATGTAAATAAACATTGGCGGTAGGGTGGTATAGGGATTAGTGTGTTTGCGCTTGTACTGTATGTCCGCAATAAATTGGAACCTGTCCAGGGTGTACCCCACCTAGTGTCCCGAGTTCCTTGGGATAGGTGCCAGGCCTCCCACAGCCCTGTACAGGATAAACAGTGAGTAAGTGATTATCTTTACACACTCTTACTGTAAACAGTTCCATATGGTACAGTAAAAGAACTTCGATATCAACATTTCACAAATGCATTTTATCAGCCAAGGATTTTAACCACAGGCTTTCCCATTATGAAACTCAACAAGGTCTGCACTGAGTTGAACATTTTTTATTTAATTTTTGATATTAATAGTAGTGTAAAGGATGCAAATGATACTGTCTGTTGGCTATACACCAATTTGCAAGAGAAATACCATTAAAATGAGTTCAGTGTTACTAGAAAAGGGAATTTTATCTTTTTGCAACAAGCACTTTAGATGAAAACATTGCCAATTTATATGAAAGTGTTGAATATTTAGTTCCTATTGTGGTATTTGGGGAGGAGGAATCAAAAAGGCTTAATCCTTTTGTTTACCCTTTTTAAAGTCAGATTATCCCAACCAGTGAATAAAAGTCAAAGCATTACCTAAATTTCGAGCTTACTGGAATGAAAGAAAAATGCATGAAAGGACAAATAATTAAGCCTATATTGATATTCAGCTGAAAAAAAAAAAAAAGAGCATGGTCAAGGTCATGGCAAATCTGGACCCTAAGCCTGGCACACCAGGCCTGATATGTTCAATTAAATTCAGTTAAATTTTATTTGTATAGAGCTTTTAATAATTGTTATTGTCGCAAAGCAGCTTCACACAATCAAAAGAAATTATGGTTAATTTATGTAAATATGGTTAATATGGTTAAGTTTGTATGAATTATGAATGTGTATGAATAAAAATTATGAGATTGTCCCTGACGAGCAAGCCGAAGGCGGCGGGGCCATTAAAAACTCTGCGATGGCAATAGGAAGAAACCGTGAGAGGAACCAGACTCAAGGAACAGAGAGACAGGGAGAGAGAGAGAAGAGAAGAGAAAAAGAGATAACACTTACAGGTCTTACTTACAGTCACACAGCGTATAAAGTGAATGGATATTCAGTGCAGAGTGCAAGCAGGGACTCTGGCAGGACTAACTATGACAGCTTAACCTAAAGATGGAGAGCCAGAAGGAAACATACATGAGGGCTCCCTGAGATGTAAAGCAACCAATGATTGTACCGTCAACAAACCTGAGTGACCAATGAGTGGGGAAGACAGCATCTATACATACCAGTTCACCATAATACTCTACGTCCATGAGTCCCCCAGATCTGCTCCTTTACCCATATTTACAAAAATGCTTGGCTAAATAAATAGGTTTTAGCCTAGACTTAAACACTGAGTCCCGAACGTTAATTGGAATGATATTCCATAACTTTGTAAGAAAAACATGCATGCTTTGATTGAAGTAGGCGCGGCATATCGTAAGACACTAGCATTTCACTCAGAAACTGTGGCGCGAGGCCATTTAATGCTTTATACATCAAAGGTAGTATTTTAGAATCAATATGAAATTTCACAGGGAGCCAATGCAGTGTGGATAATGTAGGGGTACTCGTGCACTTTGTTGTCTGTTGTTGTCTCTTTTTGTATAGGAATAGATAGTTTTTGGTTAACTTAAAAAATAAAGTAAATCTTTATTTGAACTAGTCAGCTAATTAGGTCTCTTAGTTAGCTACCTAGTTCTGGTAATTTGTGTTGTAAATTTACAGTACTGTATGTTGCATGTATGTAGCATCTTGATCCTGGAGGAACATTGTTTCGTTTCACTGTGTACTGAACTGTATATGGTTGAAATGACAATAAAAGCTTACTTGACTTGACGTGACATGATGTGCTCGTATATTCTGATTGGGTTAGAATGGCAGACTTGACATGTTAAAAGGAGGGTGATGCTTGAAATCATTGTTCTTTCATTGTTAACCATGGTGACCTTCAAAGAAACGCGTGCAGCCATCATTGTGTTGCATAAAAATGGCTTCACAGGCAAGGATACTGGCTACTAAGATTGCACCTAAATCAACAATTTATAGGATCATCAAGAACTTCAAGGAAAGAGGTTCAATTCTTTTTAAGAAGGCTTCAGGGCGTCCATGAAAATACAGCAAGCGCCAGGATCGTCTCCTAAAGAGGATTCAGCTGCGGGATCGGAGTGCCACCAGTGCAGAACTTGCTCAGGAATGGCAGCAGGCAGGTGTGAGTGCATCTGCACGCACAGTGAGGCCAAGACTTTTGGAAGATGGCCTGGTGTCAAGAAGGGCAGCAAAGAAGCCACTTCTCTCCAAAAACAACATCAGGGACAAATTGATCTTCTGCATAAAGTATGGCGAATGGATTGCTGAGGACTGGGGCAAAGTCATATCCTCGGATGAAGCCTCTTTCCGATTGTTTGGGGCATCTGGAAAAAGGTTTGTCAGGAGAAGAAAAGGTGAGCGCTACCATCAGTCCTGTGTCATGCCAACAGTAAACTATCCTGAGACCATTCATGTGTGGGGTTGCTTCTCATCCAAGGGAGTCACAATTTTGCCCAAAAACACAGCCATGAATAAAGAATGGTACCAAAACAGCCTCCAACAGCAACTTCTTCCAACAACCAAACAACAGTTTGGTGAAGAACAATGCATTTTCCAGCACGATGGAGCACCGTGCCATAAGGCAAAAGTGATAACTAAGTGGCTCGGGGAACAAAACGTTGAAATTTTGGGTCCATGGCCTGGAAACTCCCCAGATCTTAATCCCATTGAGAACTTGTGGTCAATCCTCAAGAGGTGGGTGGACAAACAAAAACCCACTAATTCTGACAAACTCCAAGAAGTGATTATGAAAGAATGGGTTGCTATCAGTCAGGATTTGGCCCAGAAGTTGAAGCCTTTGAAACGTACTAAGTGCTTGTAATTATATTTCTTTACATCACAGAAACAACTGAAACAAAGATCTAAAAGCAGTTTAGCAGCAAACTTTGTGAAAACTCATATTTGTGTCATTCTCAAAACTTTTGGCCATGACTGTAGACTCTGAATAGAAATGGATCATATTGTTGTTATAAAGTAGATACAGGTATCTATAAAGTAGAGATGATGTGTGTCTGAGTCAGGTTAGGAATGCGATGCAAAAAGGATGGTTGGTTATCCAGAGCTACATGTACACCAAGGTTATGTGCAATGACAGATGGTGCGATGTGTGAGTTGTCCAGGGAGATCACAAGACCTTGACAAGAGTATGGATCTCCAGGGATGGAGACTACAGCCCAGTCTTGCTGGGATTTAGTTTTAACTGACAGACTGTGACATACTACAACAGCTCCAAGATAACTTTCTGCAAAGCAGCCAGGGAATTCAGGACAATATACGACAGCCACCAGAAACACCAGAGCTAGAGCCCATCTCACCAGACACATTATCCCTCTCTCCAGCATCTCCACTTCTAAGCTTCTCACAGAAAATGGAGGAACCGGGACCAAACTCTCAAACTGTTTGGCTGCAAGCCCCCAGATGCCAACTAAAAAACAGCGGGTTCCACTACCACCAAGGCCTGTGGCCCCTGCTCGCTCTCCTCCCCCTGTGAGAGCTCTCCGACCTCTGCCACAGCACCAGGGCTCAAACCCCCCTCCTCCATCTGGTCTAGGTGAAACACAACAAACGGCTCTTAGTGATGTGTGTCGGGTCCCCGCTATGATAGCAGTGACATTCACAAACATTTACAGAATAAGCAGGAACCCAGTGTGCCTTTAGTTTTCTATATCTCTGTTTTATCACGTGATAGAAAACCTAATGCTTTCTCAAGCCGTACGGCTGACCCATCTGATCTGCGACCTACTGTATTATGTATCAAACTAAGATTACCCTGGGGTAATGCAATCAAGTTAGCATTTTTAAATATTCGCTCGCTAAATAATAAATAATTTTTAATCAATGATTTGATCACCACAAACAAATTAGATTTAATCTTTTTAAATTTAAAGATGTCTATCAATGCAAGTAAGTGACATTTACTTATTTGAGACAGTACTTGTCTTTTGAATATCTAAGTATTTTGGCGAAAGGTGCTCCACACATTCTGTATATCATTATTTACAGACCTCCAAAATACTCTCCAGACTTTATTGAAGACTTCACAGAACTGCTATCAATGATTTCCTCCTGTTTTGCTATAGCAGAGGACTTTAATATTCACATTGATAATGCAGAAATCAATACTACAAAGGAAATGATAAGTGTTTTAAACACTTTCGACCTGATTCAGCATGTGCACGGACCCACACATAACCATGGACACACTCTAGACTTACTCATCAGTAAGGGTATAAAAATCTCATCCATTGTTATTAAGGATGTAGCACTATGTGATCACTTCTGTTTTTTCTTTGATATACTGATCTCTGTTACCACTGAATCTAGATATGTCTCTGTCAGAAAAAGACAGAAAGATGGGCAGACAGAAATCACCATGCAGAAAATCAACAGCAGTTCAGCGTATGAAAAGCAGAAATGCAGAAAAGCTGAGCGGATGTGACGGAAGGTAAAACTTGAAATTCACTATAGCATCTATAAAGACAGCCTTCATGCTTTCAATGTGGAACTAGCCACAGCTAGACAGACCTTCTTTTCAAACATTATAAATAGTAACTTAAACAACACTCACACTCTTTTTGCTTCTGTTGAGAGACTGACAAACCCACCAAGTCAGATTCCCATTGAAATGCTCTCTGACAGCAAATGCAATGAGTTTACTTCCTTCTTTTCTGAGAAAATAAACAATATTAGAAGGGCTTTTAACACATCAAGTTATGCATAGGTCAGAAAAACTCAAACACAACCTCAAAAAACAGTTACTATGTCTGTCTTTCAAGCAAGTGATAGCAAGAAATATGGAAGAAATATTACAGCACCTCAAATCGTCAACCTGTGACCTTGACACACTTCCCACATCCTTTGTTCAAACGCTTGTTTGTCTGTTTAGAAACAGATCTTTTAGAAGTGGTGAACACCTCACTTCTTTTGTAAAGCACTTTGAATTACCACTGTGTATGATATGTGCTATACAAATACTTGCCTTGCATTATAAAATAAAATAATTACCTTTAAAGGCATTAGTAGCACGACAGTATACATGTTACATTCTCATTACGGGCTGACCCGAAGAGGTCTGATCCGTGAACAGTTTGGCTGATCTAGCAGTATGAAGCAGCCACATCAACAGGTTTTTTGGAATTGTGCTGCTGAAACCAGAATGGTGAAGGTATTTGTGAATCTACCTCAAAAAAGAGAGAGAAGTGATGCTGGTCAGGAATTGCTGATGTCTGAGGGATCCAGAGTGGGTTCCTTTAAAATGGATGCATATAAGACAGGTTCATCATTACTTTAAGAAATGAAGGTCAGTCAGTTCGAAAAATTGGGAAAACTTTGAAAGTGTCCCCAAGTGCAGTCACAAAAACCATCAAGCGCTGCAAAGAAACTGGCTCACATGCGGACCGCCCCAGGAAAGACCAAGAGTCACCTCTGCTGTGGAGGATAAGTTCATCCAAGTCATCAGCCTCAGAAATGGCAGGTTAACAGCAGCTCAGACCAGAGAGCAGGTCAATGCCACACAGAGTTCTAGCAGCAGACACGTCTCTAGAACAACTGTTAAGAGGAGACTGTGTGAATCAGGCCTTCATGGTAGAATATCTGCTAGGAAACCACTGCTGAGGACAGGCAACAAGCAGAAGAGACTTGTTTGGGCTAAAGAACACAATAAAGAACACAATAAAGAAAACTCTTTGAATGAGAAGGTGTGTCCAAACATTTGGTCTGTACTGCACATATAGACATTTGAATGTCTGTCATGTTCTCAGGTATATATCATTGTACAGTGGTACCTCCGCATAGGAATTTAATCAGTTCCGGAGGCGAGTTCTTAAGGCGACAATTCGTATTGTCCCATAGGAAATAATGTAAATGCAGATAATCTGTTCCAGCCATCCAATTATATTACTAATATCTTTTCAACCATTTTCGAACACTATAATCATATTTTTTTTTCACACTATAATCATGAACAGCTCCCGGACAGGCAACTTGGGTTTGTTCACCAATATGCCAAAAATGGGTTTGTATGGCAAGGCAAATTTCTTGTAAAATTTCTGTTTTTATGCTGAGGTGCCACTGTATTGGTCTTTTAAAAAGAATTTAAGTGCCTCTTGCTTTTGTGCTACATTCCATTGCAGTCAGCAGTCAGCAGCAGCAGCAGCGAAAAATATATTAATAAAAAGAAAAAATATTTTTAAATATAAATAAACAAATAAAATAAATAAATAAATAAAGACAAATGTTTGTCTATGAAATAATATGTCATTTTTCAGAAACATCATTGTTGACATTTATAATAAAGAAAAAGCTTTGACATTGGAGGCTGAACTGCATGGACTACTGATGTAAATTAAACTTGCCAACACTGAATGGAAAAAAAACCCAGTTGGGCAAATTTTTATTTAAATGGAAAGCCTGAATAATGGTTTGAATAGAAAAGTACTAAACATGTCTTGTATTACTTTGACATGTGGTATTGTGTATTCAGTTCAGTGTTGGGTGTAACGTGTTACAAAGTAGAGTACTCAAATTACTTTTTTTGATGTAACGAGTAATCTGACGAGCTAGGACCACCATTTAAGTACTCAGTTACTTAGTTACTTTTTCAAAAATGTAATCCGTTATTCAGACAATTTATGTAATCCGTGAGCCAGACAGCAGTCATTCCCAATCCATTAGTGTGTGTGTGTGTGTGTGTGAGAAATTCATCACAAGCCCCACCCTGATAACCCGCCCCCTTCTGTTATTCGTGTTGTTATACCCCTATCTCACCTACAGTATGCGATTTGACTATGCGAGGACCGATGCGCGGAAAGATTGAAACCTAATCACAGCGCCAAGACAGAACCGTACTTACGACCACCGCGCGAAACCGCGTAGGTGAAATAGGGGTATTAGTAGTTAACAGATCATGGGCCAAACTTCACTGAGGGATGATGGTAGAATAATTATAATTATAAATTATAAAAACCTCTTGACTAAAACAACATGCATGAGGAAGCACAAAGGAGTTTTCATTTTTTGCAATGGAAAAGTACTCGAACTAGTTACTTTTATCAGAAAGTAACGCAGTAATGTAACGGATTACTTTTTGTAAACAGTAATTTTGTAATGTAATTAGTTACTTTTAAAAGTAACGTCCCCCAACACTGATGCAGTTTCCTTTTTAAGTGATTAAATTGCAAGTGTAATCATTTTAAATTGCTACATCACACACTCTACACTTTATGTACAAATGTTTGCAGACTGTTTTGTCCTTCTCCACTCTTCTACCACAGCTGTTTAGAATGTCTTTCCATGCTTTAAGATTTTTTAAGATTTTCTTTCACTAGAATTAAGGATCCCAAACATGTTCCCAAAGTTGGAAAAGAAAATTTTAAGTGGCCTGCACCAAGGTCTTACCTCAACCCCACTGGACACCTGCCTGACATTAATTCCTGACTTTACTAACATTTCTATGGCTGAATGGACACAAATCCCCACAGCAACATTTGCAACAACTCTTTCCAGACGAGTGGAGGTTGTTATAGCTTGTAAAGGTTGTTAAGTGGGGACAGACTCTGGAACTTTACTGCAAAAAGAGTCATAGTTCAACCTTGCTGATATTTCCCCAGACAACAAATATGCTTGAGCATTAACCTGTGTCATGTTGGTTTGGGGTTTAGAGGGATGTTTGTATCATTACAGATGGCCATTAGTTATCAGTTCGCTACATGAGTCAAGAAGACCTGGCATGGCTGTGTACACATTGTCTGTGTGCTGAGTGAAAATATGTGGAATGCTAAACCTTTGTTTTGGGAATATGTTAAATGAACAATGTTAATCCAGGACAAGCATTGTGACCTTCAAACATGGCTGCCAAATACTACAACCAGGGCAACAACTAGAGATTGAAAACTTAACATACTGGACCCCAAACCTTGATGAATTCACCCTTTTTTAATTGCCCTAGCACATTTAAGGGCCCCACTGTCTCTTCAAATTGCCTGCGCTTTGTACCTTTGAATACAACACGTACAACACACTTACGGTCACAATTACCAGAAATCTGATTAAGCATACCTGATCCTCATTGCGGTCACTTTATTTAAACTTAAAAAAGAAAAAAAAAACTTTATTCAAATTCTTTTTTTAGTTTTTGGATTTAAAATATTTTCTTTGCACTCACATTGTTTTTTGCACATCACCTGTTGTTTAAATTCAGCATTGGAATTTTGGAATTATTTGCCTTAACTTCATTAAATGCCATTTTTTCATCTGTCTTAACCCTATACTGTATATGTACCAATAATCTACTGGAACTTCTTGGTGTTATATTACATCCTGATTATTTTACTGCTTTTCTAATTTCAAAATTACTAACTCATTTACTCAGTCATTACGTTGGCCAACAGGTGACTAACAAGTTGAAAATGATTTCAATGGGGATTGTGTACATCTGAAGACATGGTGAACCAAACTATCAAAATGACCAAGAAAAAAAAAAGTAATTTATATATATATATATAATTATCAATTGCTATTACAGCATTTAAGAAAAATGAAATGCAAAATATTAAATAAATGGCTTCTTTGAATAGTAGATAATATAATAAATTGTCTTATAACTATAGATATAAAGAATTCATCAAATACATTAGGTGCTTTTACATGACAGAACAACAGGTGCAGTAATGTGTATGTGACAAATGAAGGCTGAACATACTTTAATCTCTGACACCTGTATGTACTGTACATAACTGAGTATTCCCCTCAATTTGGTTGGATACAGGCAGGAAAAGATAAAATTCCCTGAGGAGATCAATAATGTGTTATGATCATAATCTTCTTTTAGGAAGCTTTGCTCCCCCAGTTACATGTAGTGATACTGTTTACTCTCTACACTCAATGGGCCTAAAAATAATGACATTACAAATAGCATGAACGTATTTTAAGAACATGATGGTTGACAACTGCTTCCAGAAAACATTCTCTTACAGATTTTGCACATTAGTTACCCAAATCCTCCAGTGAATATCATCTAAACCTCTTTAGCTAGAGTTTAGCCTTGTTTAGAAGGGCAATTAAGAGAATGGTAAATCATGTGAATGTGGGCAAATGAATATTTATCACCGCCTGAACATTCTGATTGGCAAAGATCCCTATTTTGTAATGTTTATTCATAAAGGGATTATGTAAAGTAGCCAGGGGGTGTGTTGGTACATTCAGACTGTTCCTAATGGTCAGGAAAGCCTAAGTGTTGCAGCTGAATGGAAGATTGTTTTGGGAATAAAAAGGAATGACATTTATTCCCTAAAGAAAAAGCCTTGGTCCCACTGCAATCTATTTCTGCATGCAAAATGCATGCATGAGTGGCTGTCTGTGGTCTGGGTCCCTTTGTATTCCACTGTGTATTCTGCAAAATCTGTGTATGTGTGTTTGTTGCATGTGCGTCTTTGCGCTTCTGTGTGTGCATGCATGTGTGTATGGAGGGGGAGGAGGAGTTATGTGTTGTTGCAAGTCTGTTTATGTTTAGAGGCCAGATGGGACCACATCAGAGACCTGTCCCTAACCAAACAGTAGCACATGTTCCTTGACAGGCCTTCTGTTCATCCTCTTCTATCTTCTCCCTCTTTATCATGTGCTTTCTTGTCACCTCAGTGACCTTATGCTGAAAGCAGTGATTTTTCGCTTTTATCGCTCTTTTACAGCTTTCTTTGTCCTTCCCACTTATTCTTGTCTGATTACTCATTGATCATGCAAACATTTTATTAGACAGATGGCCATTAAGAAAGAAGAAAGGTCATCAAAGTTTCACCAACTGTAGACGGTCTTTAATTTCAGTTTAGTTTAGATCTTTCACCAATCTGCTAATCTGGCAATTAACAAAGTGGAGGAAATGATTTGCATATTAAGCAATTCCTAAAAAGGAATTAAAGACTGTGAAAACTGTTCAACCTGACCATGGGAATCATTAAATAGTGCTGGCAATGGCATCCATAATGTGGTGCTGTGCCAAGTTGAGGTCAAGTGGCTGCTAATGGCGCCAAACATGGTGAGTCTGTCAAAACGCATACGGGCTGGATCAAGGCATATTTAAAAAACAAAATGCAAAATTAATTAATTAATTAATTAATAAAGTTCTCAACTCTGATTACAATGTACTGTTTATCTATTGATGAAACGAAACTTTGGTTTAGGTATTTAGCAACTACTAAAAACCATGCAAGTTATTCTGCTGTTGACCTGATGACATTTTCATTGTAATTGTAGGTGTACAATTATGTTGATTGGTTATTAGAGGGCATTGAATAAAAGCATTTACCA